>JABUQX010089763.1:17500-27308 GCA_015478945.1 Trachelipus rathkii
AATCCAAATAGTTAGTTTTCTTTAATTAATTTATGGTAAACTAATAATATATATATAATATTATATATCATTTATATATAGTATATAATATAAAAATTATATATATATATATATATATATATATATATATATATATATATATAATATATATATTATATATATGATATATATTGATTTGCTGGCTGTGACTGAAACAAAAATGAAAGGAACGGCGAAGAAGAGCGCTGTGGTGTGAAATTTGTGTGGGCCGGAGTGGAGAGGAATGACAGGGGGCCGAGAGAAGGAGTTGCGATTCTGATGAGTGACTGATTAAGAGCATATAAGACTATAATTTTAATGAATATAGAGACATGTATACACCACACTTGCACGACTATTATTCCGGTTGAGCTATGCCTTACTCTCTATGCGATAATAGTGAGTTAGAGGAGTGTGTTAAGTATATGAGAGAGAACGGTAATGTCTGTGCTACGGCTATTGATGTACCACCACATCAGCCTCCGTGAGTGTGTTATGTTAGGAGATTGCGACCTATGCTCTCGCGCACACACACTAGACTCTGTGTTGAGAGGAGGATGAGGTGAGTAGGAGCTTCAGATTGATTTTGTTGGGTGAACTAAATGGTTGGATAGGTGATCAGAAAAGGGATGGAGTGACAGGTAAATTTGGGGTGACGGGAGAAAATTAGTATGGTAGGAGCTAGGGTGATTGATTTCTACTGAGGAGAGAGGTAGGTGTGTAAGTAATACTTTCTTCAAACACAAGAGTATTCATAAGAGTTGGTGTAAGTAGAGATGGTATCGAATGAAAAGTAAATGAAATTGAGTTTTTGTTAGTGAAGAAGGAGATGTTGAAGTATGTGCTAGACGTTAAATCAGTGAGGGGGTGGGGATGAGATTGTCGGATCATTATGTTGTTTTATGTAAGATTAACTTAGTGGGGCTTGGATGGAGAGGAAAAAGGTAAGGAAAGAAGTGGTAAGAATTAATAGCGAGACCAACGTAATAAGGAAAAGAATTTAAGAGCTCTTGCAAATAAATCAGTTGAATGTGAACAAGATGTAACTGAAAAAATGTGGACACAATGAAGGAAACCTTTGTTAGTAGTAGTGCAAGAGAAATATGTGTTTATGTGCTAAAGTAGGAAGCAACACACTCACACGAGCGATGGGCGTAGTTCGAAGTTGACGCCCTTGAACGCCGTAAGCACTCACCTGTATGAAGCAGCATGTATGAAGATGTGATTGCCACATTCGGACGGTTACGTCATAAGTCTGAATATATTGATAGAGTTGCTCTAGATCGAGACTCTCATGAAGTAGGAGATGAGGGTCTATCAAGATGAGAGAGGAGTTTCTCGGAAGGGATCATATCTAAGGGAGGTATGAAGATGGTGTGAGTGTGTAATATCAGAGTTATATAATGAGGTACTAAAGTAGTTAAGCAAAAGTCTAGCTAATGTGGAGATGAAGGATGTACTGAAGCGGTTACAGGTGTTAGGAGAGAGGATGAGAGTGAAGTGACTTGTGTGAGAGCCACCAGCGTGCGAGAGGTGTATGAACCCACCACACTCAACGGGAAATTGCAAAGAATAATGAATAGGGATGGTGCTTTCGAACTGATATAAAATCGGAGCTAGTGTGAGATCGAGTATGTAGTGATGAGTACACTCTTTGAGCTGTATATATATTATTTACACTAGAAGAGACATCAAGACAGTTAATGTGCGATAGAGGAGACACGGGAGTCGATATGTATCCAGGGTAGCTGACACAAATGGTCATGTCTGATGGTGAGGAGATCACGTGAGAGGAATTATTGTAAGGAACTGTAATATGTTTGGTGTGAGAATTTAGATTAGAGGTGCGCGATGCAGGTAATGTGGGTAGGGTGAGAAAGTTGTGAAAGAATGGAAATCTGGCTAGCATATAATGGGAATTACTGTGAAAATCGATCAAGTTTAAGGAGGCTGAAATGGAGATTGATGAATGGAAGTTGTTGTAATCAAAGCGTCTATGGGGGGTATAGTTTTCCGAGGATTGGAGGAGAGCAGTAAATAGTACCCTTATGTAAGGGTTAAGGGAGATAATGGTAAATGTAGGGAATTTTCAACATCATTGTCGGATATAATGTACATGATAAGTGTGTTAATGGAGAGAGGTTAATATGTGGTGAAGGGTGTGATTTTGGTCAAAAGAAATGCGTCCATGACTGAAGGACTGGATTGTGAAGAACAAGGTACGTTTAGAAGTGGTAGAGGATGTGTGATCAAATCTTTACTTGAAACAAATGATTTGAAAAAATGAGGGAGAAGAAAGAATAAATTGTATTTAGATTTTCTGGATTTGCAAACAGGCGTATGATATGATTAATAAGGGAAGCTCTATGAACAGATGTTTTCGATATATTGGTGGTTGTGTAAGCTTTTGAATGGAATCAAAGTTGTATGACGATAGTGAACGTGTGTAAGAATAAATGGGAGTGCAAAGTAAATGTTTTAATATTAATAGCGGAGGTAGGCAGGGATGTACTGATGGTCTTCTTTGGTTATTCAATTTGTATATTGGATGGGGTTTATGAAAGAATTAGATGTGGGGTGGCAGGGAGATGGTGTTAGAATGGATGGATAAATGGAAGGGAGTTGAAGGGTGCCCTTACCTTTATATGCGAATGATTTGTTTTGTGGGGTGGAGAATCTGAGAGAAATTTGAGAGGAATTAAGTAGAAGAGATTTGTGCAGGATAAAGTAAAGGAGATGTTTGAAGGTAAAAGTAGATAAGAGTAAAGTTATATGGTTGTGGTGAGGACAGTCCTCATGTGAAGTTATTTTTAGATGGTGAGCAGGCTGGAACAAGTGTCTGATTTAAATATTTAGTTTATATGTTAGATGAAAAGGGAAGGGAAATGATGCAGATTTGTAGTAGGAAATTGTGAATGGCAGAAGGTGGTGGTGCAATTAAATTAGTTTGGTGGATGTAATAGAGACTAAGTCCTTGAGTGCGCTAGGGTCTTACATGAGGATGTGGTATTTTTTAATAATTAATGATAATGTTGAAGAATATAAATATCACACAAACCATAATTATAAAATACCCGTAATTAATGTCATAGTTCAAAGCTAAAGTAACGTATAACGGCACTTCGTTTACTTCTTCCTTTCAAAGAAACGGAATAAAGATATAAAGGAACTACTTTTTTCGAGTAACGAAGTAACGATGATAACGGAACTACTTTTTTTTGAAGTAACGATACCCACCTCTGGGTATAATATATATATAATATATATATATATATATATATATATATATATATATACATATATATATATTATATATATATATATATATATATTATATATATATATATATATATATATAATATATATAATATATATTATTATATATATATATATATATATATATATATATATATATATATATATATATATTTAATATTATTATATATATAATTTATATATATATATATATATATATATATATATATATATATATATATATATTATAAAATAAAAATTATTAATTATAAAAATTATTAATATAAAAAAATATATTATATATATATATATTATATATATATATATATATATATATATATATATATATATAATATCAGTATTTGTTATAACTGCTATAAAACTCTTGTAGTTCCATTGAAATTTAAAGATAATTGTACGTTTCCTTTTGGAACAAACCTCTCGTCCTGAAGATTTAACACCAGTGTTCTGAACTTCTGACCCACTTGACCAACGATGACCTAAAAGGAAACTCGCCTTTGGAAGATATACTACTTCCTAAAGAAGGGGTATTATTAACCTTTTACAAGTTCTCCGGCCTCTCACTCGGGTCAAAGTCAGGCAGGTGCTTTAATCTGAGAAACTAATGCTAATCAGTATTTTTTACAACTTACAAACTCTCGTTTTCCAATTAAAGATATAGATATTTTTAACCTTTCTTGTTGGGAAATGAAACCCGACACCTCGAAGATATGAAACAGTGTTTCCACAAGAGAGGTAATAATATATATCATATATAATATATATATAGTATGCCATAATAGTATATATATTATATTAGAGTGAAGATACGTATCTTTTATATTATTGTAATAAAACGAGAGGTCGATTATTTATATAGACTAGAGAGAACAAATATAAGGGCTGATACACATATTAAATATATAGAGTGGTAATCTCATGGCAATTAGTTATATCATATACCGTATATATGTGAGTGAGTCCCTTCTTTATAAACCGTCTAGCGCGTGTCGTTAAATATATATATATGAAAAGAGAGAGAGTATTAAAGTTTAATTAATTAAAATTAAATATGACGCTTTATATTCACTCTAAGTAAATATATTGAAAAAAAATAGTGAGAGTGAGAATTAGTGATGTATATTAAGATCTTAGTTAGTGAGAGATATAATAGTTGAGCACTCTATCGTGATGTCCAATTTCTTTAATACGGTGTTCCGCGAAGGCGGAATGTTAATATTTTTCAACTCGCGAAATGAAGATGTTTTTATTCTATAGTATGGTGCGCAGAAACAATTGACAGTTGGGGGTTCTGTTGGGGGTGAGTCGGGGAGGCAGATGCTCGCGGTCTCGTTTTCTTCCGCCGACATTCCCATTTTAGTATCGAACATGGTGTGAAACGGGAGTGTATCGTGCCTTTGCGGTGCGGGCGTTTTATGAAAACAATTCTGTGATCGCGACGCAAAGAGCTTTTCGGCGACGGTTCAACATTCCGCGTAACGATTCCGTTCCTCATGCGAACACAATTCGGTCCTGGGTTAGACAATTAGAGTCAACTGGTAATACACTATTGAACAGATACACAATGGCCCGTAACGTCAGATTTCCAATCAGAAACAGCAGAAAATGTGGACGAGTAAGAGGAAGAGTAAGTGCAGTCGCCTCGACGTTCTGCCCGACGACATGCCTGTTACTCTGGGAAAATCCGACCGCAGTTTGAGAAGATTCTGCATATGGATTTACATTTCATCCATATAAAATAATGATGGCTCAGGAATTGAAGCAATAACAGATTAGGTGAACCGCGAGATTGGTGTGCGCATCGCTTGCATAGATCCCTTCCAGGCAGTCCTTCTTCAGTAAGCGACGGGGCACATTTTTTACCCTGTGTGGGGCCTGTCAATAAGCAAGAATTTTCCGCTACGGGCATAAATACCCCCGAAGTTATCAGGAAAGGCCACTCATCCGCCTAAACTAACGTATAGTGTGCCGTAAATCACGGTTTGGTGTTATAGGCTAATACTTCTTTGAGAAGGAGGAGTGACTGTGACCGTAAATTCCGAACGTTATGTGCACCATTCCTGAACACTTTTCGTATTTCATCCAAAAACATGGAAGAGATTTGTTGAGGATTTGGGGTTGGGGGATTTGTGGTTCCAACAAGATGGGGCTACAGCTCACACAGCCCGAAACTCACTCACTGTTTTGGGAAGAATGTTTCCAAGACATCTGGTCTCTCTGAGGGGTGATGTAGGGTGGCCTGCACGGTTACCTGATTTGAGCATTTGCGGCGATTTCTTTCTGTGGGAATATCTGAAAGAAAAGGTGTTTAAAAGTCGCCCTCACACCCTACCAGAGCTAAGGGAGCGAATTGTTGAAGAAGTCAACGCAATGCCACGCTATATGTGTGAACGTGCTGTTCAAAACTTCAGAGAACGGCTCCATCTGTGTGTTGTTAATAATGGGGGCCATTTTGAGGAATTATTTTCAGAAATTAAGGATTAAAAATGGTAAGAACTCTCAACCTCGAGTATAATAACATGTCATCTCTATGTAATCCATTACGTTTTTTATAACTCTTCAAAATTTCTCAATCGGTTCTGCCGAATAGGTTAATATAGGTTTAATATATTATATATATATAATATATATATAATATATATATATCGGTGAAGTGTTGATTACACACTCACTCACTAAATATATATATATATATATATATATATATATAATATTATATATAATATATAATATATATATATATATATTACTCAGTGGCGTACCCTTGAAGGTTAAAGATTTGGGTAGGCAGCTAGTATAGTGATTCATATAGGTGTCGTCACCGCTGATACTAGCTGTAGGTTGCTTATTGAGAATGTAAGTGAGTGAGTTGCCGAGCGTGAACTAACTCTTGACTGATATAGTACTCATACTACGCTCACGGATCCAGTGGAGGACATGAGTAGGTTTGAGTGGAGAGGCTCAGTTAATATGGATGCTGAACGTGAGTGAGTACAGTTAACAGCTGTATGTTATTAATATATATATAATTAATATACTATTTTATATATATTATATATCGTTGAATAACGACGGAGAGTCAATATAAATAATATACTACATATATATTATATAGTAGCTAATATGTGATGTTACTGGTCTTCCATACTGAGAGTGATATATATACTATTATCTATATATATATTATATATCATATATAATAGTTATTATATATATATATTATAATATATATATTAATATATATATTATATATAAATATATATATATATATATATATAATATATAGTATGTTATTGATGATATAATCAGCAGATGGCTGTTGAGTGAGATATCAGGATGTCATCCTATTAGCTAGATATGGATTGCTAGTGACCATATGTGTATATATATATATATACAAGGTGGCATTAACGCGTTATAGCGTTAATCCGTTAATTAACTCGTTAATTTTTTTTCATTTTTAAATTTTACGCTTCGTTAATGTTCGAAAAAGAAGTACGGGACTAAATAACGAGTTACATTTTGAAATTAACGTTAACTGAGTTAAAATTTTTCTCCTACTCGTTAACCGTTACCTTAATTTATGAGTTTATAAAAATAATTTCTTATCAGATTTTAATTGTTTTTATTCGATTTCGATATACAGATAACTTTTTTTCCCAAATTCCTAAACGCTACTCTCAATGCTCAATAATGTGGTTTATTTCTTACACGGTTTATTATACTGTTTAGTAATGTTTAACATGTTTTTTTCTTATGCTGGGAGAATTGGGAGAAGGCTGATTACTCCTAACATGACGAGAAGGAACTCTACCTATGACTCTGTGGTGTCCCTCAACAAAATTTTGAAGACTGAAACTGAAAGATCTGCTCTCCACAGAGTAATGACCCAACTAAAAATCAGCAGCTTTAATGATCAAGATGTTACCGTATTAAAGGAATATGTCAAGGTGATACATGTATAATAAATGATGTTATAGCCATGGAGGAGAGAGTGAGTGATAATATAACTATATATATATTTTCTAAGAATTTTTTTCACAGTTTTGCAAAGTATTCTATAGCTATGCTTCCTTGCATTTATGACTATAGAGAGAAGGACTAGTGGTGAAACATAGGTCAAGTGTGTTCAAGAATTGGTCGGGACGATCCGGAATGTGTGTATGGGCTGTGTCTAGTTTGTTGCTAGTTATTGCTCTGCGGATCGAGTGGCGCATACTCACGCACATAACATGGTATCGTGGGAGCGGAAAAGATTTCGGCTCCTCGCCACCTAGATCAGTTATGAGAAGCGCATGCGAGACCATTCAGTGTTGTGTAGCATTGAAATCCCCTAAATAGTTAACCTCAGTAATTTTGGATGGAATGAGATATAAACAGTCCTCGTGAGAGGTATAGATATTCAAAGAAAGAGTGAAAATCTGTTCTGTTAGGAAGAACAGTAGCAAGAAGCACAAGATTATTGTAGTAGAAGGAAAAAGATTTTGATCACTACAAGAGTAAGTCGAAGTTAGGAAAGATTCGAGATTCACGAGACGTGTTTACATGAGTACCGAAGAATTACATAGGCACACACTCCCCCTTCAGACGGAAATTATGAAATAGGTTATAGTTAGATACATTAAACGAGTTAGAGGGTGAATTCTTAGCCATCTGAGTCTCAGACAAGAGCAAAAGGTTAGGGTTAGAGTTAGATAGGAATTCCCTTCTTTATTACATCCTTGCTCTGCGGACATGCCAGTTAAGCATTCTGCTGATCAGTCATGAGCGTCTATATATATCAATGGGCGAGTTGATTTTTGACTCTCTCTCTCTCAGCATCCTGATTAAGCTTAAGGTCGCCAAGGCCGAGTTTCAGCACATTTACATGCTTGGTAAATTGTGCGCTCTCCAAGAGTTGTTGGTCCTCTCCGCTACACATGGTCCCTAAAGGCACTACGGGAGACTGGAGACCCTGGGGTGATTTTAGGGCCCTGAATTCTGCCACGATCCCAGATCGGTATCCGGTCCCACACATACAATCTGTCACCTCCCACCTGGCCGGAAACACGATTTTTTCATCTTTGGACCTAATTCGGGCGTACCATCAGATACCTGTAGCCCCTGCAGATATCCCCAAGACAGCTGTCATCACCCCGTTTGGCCTCTTCGAGTACACGAGAATGCCTTTCGGCCTGAGATGTGCTGCTCAATCGTTTCAACGCTTCATTAATTCCGTCCTCCGTGGCCTTCCATTTGCTTGGGCGTACTTAGATGATCTTCTTGTCGCTTTCTCCTCTCCTGAGGAACATGCAAATCACTACCGAAAGTGCGCTAACCTCCTTGGTTCCCCTACTGATAAATCTTTCTGGCCTCTTGCCAAAAACATCTCTAACAACCTTCTGTAAGATCTGCCTTTCCCTGCCTCTTATTCGATCTTAGGCTCTGTTGCTTAACTCTCCAACTGAAAAGGCCAATCTCTTCGGCCTCCTATTTTCCTCTAACTCAACCCTGGACGATTCTGGCATTCCTCCTCCTCCACCTTCTCCTCTCAGGTGTCCTATGTCTTTGCCTGTGATTACATTTGATCGGGTGCATGGGCTCCTGAGATCTATGAACGTTAGGAAGGCGGGGGGCCCGGATGGCATTCCTCCCCGAGTTTTGAGGGAGTGTGCTTCCGAGCTGGCCCCCTCTCTCTCGTTCAACTATATTCCTTATGTCTCAATACAACAACTTTCCCTCAGTGTTGAAGCACGCAGAACATGTCCAGACCTAGTGTGGCGATAAAATTGGATAGCGGCACTTGCGTGATGACCTTCTAACTATCGCCCTATAGTTCTCGACTTGTTTCCTATCTAAGATCTTTGAAACCTTCTTAACTCTCACTTCTTAGACCATCTGGAATCCTATTCTCTTCTTTCTCCGATCGCCAGTACGCTTTTCGGCGTTCGAGGTCTACTGTTGATATACTTTTCCTATTTAACCACGGATTTATGGTTTTCCGCCCTTAGGACTACGGGGAGACTGACTTGCGTGGTGGCACTTAACATATCCAAAGCATTTGACCGGTATGGCACGCGTCACTGCTCTCTCAAGCTCCCCTCCTTTGGGTTTTTCCTCCTTCTCTTTGGCTTACTTATGTCTAGCTTTCTGTTCTAAAGTCGCTCAATATCGGCTGTGGTTGATTGGAGCGACTTCTTCTTCTTTTTTTCTGTCAATAGTGGTGTTCCTCAGTTCCTGTCTTATCTCCTACTTTATTTTTACTTTTCATTAATGACTTCTCACCTGCACATCTAACTCTATCCCACTCATATGCCGATGACTCCGACCCTTCAATTCTTTCAATCATTTCAAATTCTGCTACCCTTTTTTAAACTTCTAGAATTGGCCTCTCGTCCCTAATATTTCCTTTGATTGAGTTTGGGGCTCTAATTCTCGCTGATTATTTCTGGATAGAATTTCCGATTGGGGGTCGTCTCAACCTGGGAAATTCAATTCTTTTAAAAAACTCAAAGTTTCTATAAACAAAATCTTC
>JABUQX010089764.1:5000-25000 GCA_015478945.1 Trachelipus rathkii
TATATATATATATATATATATATTATACTATACTAATATATATATATATACTATATATATTATATATATATGCACGGGTAATTATTTTTGCATATATTTTCACTATGTTATTTCTCGCACAAAAAAATAAACACAACCTCTCCCCCCGTAAAATGGGAATAAACTGACTTTTTTGTCTTTGACTCTCTATATACAAGTAAAACAAGGACATTAGATGGACAAATCTAGCAACCCTATAAAATTTAAACCGTAATTTTATATGAGAAAAACTTCCAAGTTGCCATGAAATAATAGAAGCCAAACTGGCAACATAATAAAAAGTACTATAGGAATTTTGAATTCTTTTTTTTCGTTTTCGTATGTTGCTATATTTGTCTATTTTTAAGAAATTATAAAATTGGCTTATTTTAGGGCCGCAAAAGTAGAGCCAAATTTTATTTAATTGAATATATTAAAAAATAAAATATAGTTCGCACAATTTGCAGTTGGAAAAGGATTCCTTTGTTGTTATTTTCTTAATTGATTACTAATTTTTTTATGAACTAAATTGTTAAAAAAAAACTCAGATCACTTTAAACTTTGAACAAAAATTTCATAATTTCTCTAACATCTATGGCCTGGCATTTGTAATATTGGAGGGGCTTGCAGCCCAATAGCCATAAAGACAAGAGCCGCCACTGATAAAATATAAAGATATTATATAAATATATATATATATATATATATATATATATATATATATATATAAATATATATATATATATATATATATAATTATATATATATATATATATATTATATATATATATATATATATATATCAGAGATTATATTAGAAGAATTAAGATGTTTTCATCAAGAAGGGAAAGGTCGAGGTGGAGAGGCAAAGACGAAATAGTTTACCAAGGCAGAGAGTAAGCACATAAGCACAAGTTTTAAGAAGCACAGGATGAATTCCGACAGGACCATACCCCTTCTTAGTGTTAATCTTAGAGAGAGAGAGAGAGAGAGGAGAGAGAGAGAGAGAGAGAGAGAGAGAGAGAGAGAGAGAGAGAGAGAGGAGAGAGAGAGAGAGAGAGAGAGAGAGAGAATTAGTTACGATGTTAGGCATAAATGAGTTGGAGGGTGGAAAGGTGGAATAGCTCCGGAATCGTCAATAGTGGAGTTAAAAGCAAAATTTTGAGCGGAGGTTTAGCTTTAGCAGAAGGTAAGATGGCAGTTGTGCTATTTGAAGATACAAGAGGAGGGAAAGAGGAGAAGGAAGAACCAAAGTTAGAGTTGACATTTTTATGCTAAATTTCAGAAAGGGCTTGAGAGACAGGAACCAGAAAGATCATTCTCTCTCTCTCTCTCTCTCTCTCTCTCTCTCTCTCTTCTCTCTCTCTCTCTCTCTCTCTCTCTCTCTTTGAAAAAAGTTTTTAGTATATCGGAGAATAGATTTTATACGATTCTTTGATGAAATGTAAATAGTATGAGATTCTGAAGTTTGAAAACGACAACAATTCCTAAAGGCAGCGTCTCTGCGATGAATTGCATTAGAGCAAGCAAAGATTAACCGAAGATTATTAGCTTTATTTGAAGTGATACAATACGAAATGATCGCCTCCATGCCAAAGACAATCACTCTAGTTGTGCGTCATACACATTCCGATTTACCCATCCTACCAAAGGAGAAGTCATTCTATGCGAAATCAAAGCAGTACAACCTCAACGCCGGCCAGTTTTCAGGCAACGAAGTGCCAGATATATTTCCTCAGAGTATGGTTTGCTGTCGGAGCACTCAAACACCTAAACAAGAGATGAGATCTTGAAGAAAAACGCATGTGTTCGAGACAAAGTGGAAATTAGAGAAAGGCCGAGAAGGTTGCAGAAATTAGTGAAGAAAGATGACTGGGCACCAGAATAGACTTCCAATTCTGTGACCGCACAAGCTCCATCAACGGAGGCAGTCAAATTCCAAGTGGTGATGGAGAATCGGTGAAAGCCACCCATCACACTTTCTCCGAGGCCAGTTGTGACACTTCAATTTCAATTTATTTTTTGAAGTAGTTGTTATGTAGTAGTGTTCGTGATGTGTGAATATCGGAGAGTTTAATCCTCTGCAGCAAAAGTTTGTGAAATGAGCTCGCAGAGTGGCCAACCATTGAGCATGGGAGGGATATGTGGTATACCCTACCACACCAGTAGTAAGGAGGGCGGAAACGACAGGTGCCAGATTTACGGCTAAATCTGGCTACCTAGTTCTATATGTGTATATTTATGTGATTTTGGGCTTTTTTTTTCTTGGAATTTCTGGTATAATTTTTTAACACCGTAGATTTTTTATTTCGGAGTCGGAGCCGGAGCCGGAGCCGGAGCCGGAGCCGGAGCTTGAGCCGGAGCTTGAGCCGGAGCTTGAGCCGGAGCCGGAGCCTTCGATTGCATATTTTTTCCCGTTTGATCCGATTTTGGTGGGCTTGAGGTTCCATCTATGGGTTTTGGGGTCGGGGAACCGCGTTTATTGAGGTAATATGGGCGTTTGGAACAGGGAAATCAAGTCAAATGCCGACATGACTTGATTGGAAATTCGCAAGGTCGTCAGATTTAGACGCTTGAGGTGACCATCTATGGGTTTTTGGGGTCGGGGAACCCGTTTATGAGGTTATGGAACCGGTCAAACCAAGTCAATATCCGACATGACTTGGAAATTCGTAAGGCGTCAGATTTTGACGTTTAAGGTGTCCATCTATGGGTTTTTGGGTCGGGGAAGCCGTTTATGAGGTATATGAGGCGTTAGAACAGGGAAATCAAAAGTCAAAATGCCGTACATGAACCTTGATTGGGAATTCGGTAAGGTCGTCAGATTTAACGCTTGAGGTGACATCTATGGGTTTTTTGGTCTAGGGAAAGCCGTTTATGACGGTGTGTGAGGCGTTTGGAACAGGGGAATTCAAGTCAAATGCCGACATGACTTGATTGGAAATTCGTAAGGTCGTCAGATTTTGAGACGCTTGAGGTGTCCATCTATGGGTTTTTTGGGTCAGGGAAGCCGTTTAATGAGGTATGTGAGCCGTTTGGAACAGGGAAATCAAGTCAAATGCCGACATGACTTGAATGGAAATTCGTAAGGTCGTCAGATTTAGACGCTTGAGGTGTCCATCTATGGTTTTTTGGTCAGGGAAGCCGTTTATGAGGTATGTGAGGCGTTTTTGGAACAGGGAATTCAAGTCAAATGCCGACATGACTGGAATTTCATAGGTCGTCATATTTTTTTGACGCTTGAGGGTTGAAGTTAAGGGTTCATTAAGTCGGGGAAGTCGATTCTGAGATCGTTGAGTCTAATAAAGCAGGGAATCCAAAGTCAAAATGACGACATGACTTGACTTTTCTCTGAATTGCTAAGTTTTGTTATAGACTTTTTATTTGGTCAAAATAAGGGTTCTTTAAAGGTTGTGAGACCAATTTGAGTCAGGTTGGCCAATATTTTGTTGAAGTTTTTAGAAGGGTTAGCAATAAGTCTTATAACCCACACTTTTCTTCACCACTCAATTTAGATGAGTTCTAGTTGACTTGTCTTCTTCAATCTTGGCTCCCCATATAAGGGAGACGTAACCTCAATGTAGACGAGGTTACGTCCCCGTGCTCACCCCAGAGGGTGTGCCTCCCCCTAAAAAATCGAATGTTCGTAGAAGGTTGAAATTTGGAGAAAGGATTCAGAGTCGGATTTCTGGAAAGAATCGGGTTTGGAATCAGAGGAATTGATAACGGCTACGGTGCTGGAGCCAGTGCGGTGCCTAGTTAGTAAACATTCGTTTAATAATACAATATTATTACTGTTCACATACCTGATACTGTTCTATCATGTACATATCGTCAATTGCATTGCATCTTGCAAAGATAACCCGTCTTTCTAAATGTTCAAGACTGACATTTATATTTTCAAATCTCATTTTCTTTTTATAAATGCTAACTAATATATTTTTTTCCTTAAACTGAAACATGCATATATTGGTTGCTATTTTTTTTTATGTTTTTATTTTACATTTATACTTTATGTTTAATTTATTTTTTTTTTTTTTTTTTTTTTTTTTTTTTTTTTTTTTTTTTTTTTTTTTTTTTTTTTTTTTTTTTTTTTTTTTTTTTTTTTTTTTTTTTTTTTTAAATTTTTTTTTCAAACTTTTTTTTTTTTTATAAGTTTAATTATTTTATTTTAAATTTAATTTATTTTTTTTTTTTTTTTTTTTTTTTTTTATATTTTTATTTGTTTTATTTATTTTGTTTAATTTGCTTTAAATATTTTGTTTTTACTAAAAAATTTATTTCTTTTTACATACCTTAAGCAGTAAATTCATACAATCCAGTAAAATCAGTAAATCAAAACTGCCCTCCATACCCTCATGATCTATTGATCTTTGATCTATTGATCTATTGATCTATTCGATCTATTTGATTCAAGTCATATTGTTGTACAACATAACACAACAACTTTTTTTTATTTGTTTTGTTTTCTTTAAATATTTTGTTTTTACTAAAAAATTTATTCTTTTTATGTTTATAACTTAAAAATTTTGCATTTTTACATACCTTAAAGCAGTAAATCAGTAAATCAGTAAATCAAACTAAGCCCTCCATACCCTCATACCCTTCTGTGATCTATTGATCTATTGATTCTATTGATCTATTGATCTATTGATTCAAGTCATATTTTTTATAACATAACACAAATTTTTATTTATTTTTGTTTTGTTCTTTAAAACATTTTGTTTTTACTAAAAATTTAATTCTTTTTATGTTTATAACTTAAAATTTGCATATTTACATACCTTTAAAGCAGTAAATCTAAATCAGTTAATCAAACTGCCTCCACACCCTCATACCCTTACCATGATCTATTGATCTATTGGATCTATTTGATCTATTGATCTATTGCTGTAAGTAATATTTTGTTTTTAATTTTTTTACTAAATAAAAATTTATTTTTTTTGTTTTTGTTTCTTTAAACATTTTGTTTTTACTAAAAAATTTATTCTTTTTATGTTTATAACTTAAAAAATTTACATTTTTCAAACCTTAAAGCAGTAAATCAGTAAATCAGTAAATCAAACTGCCCTCCATACCCTCATACCCTTCTGTGATCTATTGATCTATTGATCTAAATGATCTATTGATCTTTGATTCAAGTATCCATATTTTGTATAACATAAACACAAAACTTTTATTTATTTTTGTTTTGTTTCTTTAAATATTTTGTTTTTACTAAAAAATTTACTCTTTTTATGTTTATAACTTAAAAAGCAGTAAATCAGTAAATCAGTAAATCAAACTACCCTCCATCCCAACATACCCATCCATGATCTATTGATCTATTGATCTATTGATCTATTGATCTATTGATTCAAATCATATTTTGTATAACATAACACAAAAACTTTTATTTATTTTTGTTTTGTTTCTTTAAATATTTTGTTTTTACTAAAAAATTTATTCTTTTTATGTTTATAACTTAAAAAATTTTGCATATTTACATACCTTAAAGCAGTAATCAGTAAATCAGTAAAATCAAACTGCCCTCCATACCCTCATTCCCTTCCATTTCATGATCTAATTAATCTATTGATCTATTGATCTATTGATCCTATTGATTCAAATCATATTTTTGTATAACATAACACAAAAATTTTTATTATTTTTGTTTTGTTTCTTTAATATTTTGTTTTTACTAAAAATTTATTCTTTTTATGTTATAACTTAAAAAAAAATTTGCATATTTACATACCTTAAAGCAGTAAATAAATCAATAAATCAAACTGCCCTCCATACCCTACTACCCTCTATTGATCTATTGATCATTGATCTATTGATCTATTGATCTAATTGATCTATTGATCTATTAAGTCATATTTTGGTTAACATAACACAAACTTTTTATTTTATTTTGTTTTGTTTCTTTAAAACATTTTGTTTTTACTAAAAAATTTATCCTTTTCATGTTATAACTTAAAAAATTTACATTTTTTTCATACCTTTAAAGCAGTAAATTCGGTAATTCAGTAAGTCAAACTACCCTCCATACCCTCATACCCTTCGTCCATGATCTATTGATCTTATTGATCTATTTGATCTAAATTGATTCAAGTCCTTTTGTATAACTAAACACAAAAACTTTTATTATTTTTGTTTTGTTTCTTCTTTAAACATTTTGTTTTTCTAAAAAAATTTAATTCTTTTTATGTTTTATAACTTAAAAAAATTTCAACATTTTTTCATACCTTAAGCAGTAAATCAAGTAAATCAGTAAATCAAACTGCCCTCCATAACCTCATAACCTACCCTCCTTCCATGATCTATTGATCTATTGATCTATTGATCTATTGATCTATTTGATTCAAGTCATATTTTTGTATAACATAGCACAAAACTTTTATTTATTTTGTTTGTTTCTTTAAACTTTTTCGTTTTTTACTATAAAATTTTAATTTATTTTTGGTTTAATATTGCTCTCTCAAGATATTTTGTTTTTTACTAAAAAATTTATTTCTTTTTTATGTTTATAATTTAAGAAAAATTTGCATATTTACATACCTTAAAGCAGTAAATCAGTAAATCAGTAAATCAAACTGCCATACATAATCTCATACCCTTCTCTGATCTATTGATTCTATTGATCTATTGATACTAATTGATCTATTGATTCAGTCATATTTTGTATAACATAACACACAAAACTTTTATTTATTTTGTTTTTTTCTTTAAACTTTTTGGTTTTTACTAAAAAATTTATTCTTTTTATGTTTATACAACTAAAAAATTTGCTTATTTAACATACTTAAAGCAGTAAAATCAGTAAATCAGTAAATCAAACTACCCTCCATACCCTCATACCCATCCATGATCTATTGATCTATTGATCTATTGATCTATTGATCTATTGGTTCAAGTCATATTTTGTATAACATAACACAATTCTTTTTGTTTTGTTCTTTAAACTTTTCGTTTTTTACTATAAAATTTTATTTATTTTGTTTAATTTGCTTTAAATATTTTGTTTTTACTAAAAAAAATTTATTCTTTAAATGGTTCTATAACTAGAAGATTTTGCTTTTTTCGTGTGTTTTATACATTAAAACAGTAAAACACAACTGCCCTCCATGCCCTCATAACCTTCTGTGATCTATTGATCTATTGATCTATTGATTCAAGTCGTATTCTGTATAACATAACACAAAACTTTTATTTATTTTTGTTTTGTTTCTTTAAACTTTCCGTTTTTTACTAAAAAATTTATTCCTTTTATGTTTATAACTTTAAAAAAATTTGCATATTTAGCATACCCTTAAAGCTGTATCAGTAAATCAGTAAATTCAAACTGCCCTCCATACCCTCATACCCCATCCATGATCTATTGATCTATTGATCTATTGATCTATTGATTCAAGTCATATTTTGTATAACATAACACAAAAACTTTTATTTATTTTTGTTTTGTTTCTTTAAACTTTTCGATTTTTTATATAAAAATTTTATTTATTTTGTTTAATTGCTTTTAAAATATTTTATTTTTTAACTAAAAAATTTATTCTTTAATGTTTATAACTTAAAAATTTGCAATTTACATACCTTAAAACAGTAAATCTAGTAAAATTCAGTAAAATTCAAACTGCCCTTACGCATTAACGCTCATACCCTTCTGTGATTCTATTGGATCTATTGATCTCTTGATCTATTGGATTCAAGTCATATTTTTGTATAACATTAACACAAAAAACTTTTATTTATTTTTGTTTTGTTTCTTTAAACTTTTCGTTTTTACTAAAAAATTTATTCTTTTTATGTTTATACATTAAAAATTTTGCATTTTTTACATACCCCTTAAACACAGTAAATCAGTAAATCAGTAAATCAAACTGCCCTCCATAACCTCATACCATCCGTGATCTTATTGATCTATTGATCTATTGTTCAAGTCATATTTTGTATAACATAACACAACTTTTATTTATTTTTTGTTTGTTTCTTTAAAACTTTTCTGTTTTTACTAAAAAATTTAGTCCTTTTATGTTTATAACTTAAAAAAAATTGCTTATTTAACATACCTTAAACAGTAAATCAGTAAATCAGTAAATCAAACTGACCTCCATAACCTCATACCCCATGGCATGATCTATTGATCTAATTGATCTATTGATCTATTGATCTATTGATTCAGTCCATATTTTGTAATAACATAACACAAAACTTTATTATTTTTGTTTTGTTCTTTAAAACTTTTCGTTTTTACCTAAAAATTATTTCCTTTTTATTTTTTATAACTTTAAAATTTTTTTTTGGCATATTTTACACTCTATTAAAGCAGTAAATAGTAAATCAGTAAATCAAACTGCCCTCGCATACCCTCATAACCGATCTATTGATCAATTGATCTATTGATCTATTGATCTATTGATCTATTGATTCAAGTCATATTTTGTATAACATAACACAAAAACTTTTATTTATTTTTGTTTTGTTTCTTTAAACATTTTGTTTTTACTAAAAAATATTTATTTTGTTTAATTTGCTTTAAATATTTTGTTTTACTAAAAAAAAAAATATTCATTTTATGTTTATAACTTAAAAAATTTGCATTTTAAAATACCTTAAAGGCATTAATCAGTAAATCAAACTGCCCTCCATACCTATCATACCCTTTTGTGATCTTTGTCTATTGTCATTGATCTACTGATGCTATTGATCTATTGATTCAATCATATTTTGTATAACATAACACAAAAACTTTTATTTATTTTTGTTTTGTTTCTTTAAACTTTTCGTTTTTTACTAAAAAATTTATTCTTTTTATGTTTATAACTTAAAAAAATTTGCGTATTTACATACCTTAAAGCAGTAAATCAGTAAATCAGTAAATCAAACTGCCCTCCATACCCTCATAGCCTTCTGTGATCTATTGATCTATTGATCTAATAATCTATTGATCTATTGATTCAGTCATATTTTTTTTATAACATAACACAAAAACTTTTGATTTATTTTGTTTTGATTTTCTTTAAACTTTTCGTTTTTACTAAAAAATTTATTTATTTTTGCTTATTCTGTTTAAAATATTTTGTTTTAATTAAAATTTCTTTCTTTTTATGTTTATAACTTAAAAAATTTACATTTTTACATACCTTAAAACAGTAAATCAGCTAATCAAACCACCCACTCTATCTACCCTCCAGCCCTATCATGATCTATTGATCTAATGACCTATTGATCTATTGATTCAAGTATCTTTTCGTAATAACATAACATAAAATAAAATTCTTTGCTTGTGGCTGTTGTTGTTATTGTACTTTAAAGATGGAGTTGAATTATTCTTCGTAGATGCTGGGAATCTACTGTAAACATCAAGTTAAATGAATATACTTAACACGCTGAGAATTTACTTCAAATATTGAGTTGAATGAATCTACTTAACATTGGGATATTGAAAACTAAACAAAAAATACATATCATCCTAGCCCAAACTGACATACAGCATTCGTTAAAAGGTAACTCCAAATTAAAAGTTTCAAGCTTACCAGCAGAGAAGGCATAGGCAATAACTCCAATCTTTACTATTCACCACAACGCTCAAATATTTTATTATTATTGTTATTATTGTTATTATTTATTATTATTATTATTTTTATTATTATTATTATTATTATTATTATTATTATTATTATTAATTATTATTATTATTATTATTACTATTAATATTATTATAATCAACATTATATAAATGTATATGGCCTTATGAAAAAATATCAAAGAATATACAAAAATAATGAACTCACAACACACACACACACATACACATGCACACACAAGCATAAATAAATATAGCACTTTACTTAATAAACAGCCATACATCGATCGTAGCTTATATTACTGATATTATGGCTGTGTATTAAGTAAAAGTGTTATATTTATTGTGGTGTGTGGTGTATGTGTATGTGTGGTGTGTGTGTGTGTGTGTGGTGTGTGTGTGTGTTATGGTGTGTTAGGTTTTGTTATGTTCATATACATATATTAGTTGATATAACAAAACTACAACCAAAAATAATAATTTTAATAAAAAAATACGATAAAAATGAGTTTTTTTTTTAATAATAATAATAATTAATTTTTTATAATAGCAAAACCAAAGCTAATAAAAATAAATAATAATAATAATAATTATATAACAATAATAATACATAATAATAATAATATTTTGAGCGTTTGTGTGTATAGTAAAGATTGAGATTGCTATGCCTTCTTCTGTTCCTGGAAAGTTGAACTTTTAATTTTAGTTTACCTTGTTAACGAATTGCTGTATGTCAGTTGGGGCTGGATGATATGTATTTTTTTGTTTAGTTTTCAATATTTACAATGTTAATGTAAAATAACATTAATATTTTAGAGATATGTTTGAAAAAGTGGTTGTATATTTTCATTTTAATTGAACGGAATGATATATATTAAACAGCAACACCACCAACTACAACAACAACAACACAACACAACAACAACAACAACAACAAACAACAACAACAACAACATAAAGAATTTTATTTTTATGTTATGTTATACAAAGATAGCTTGAATCAATAGATCAATAGAATATTAGATCAAAAGATCATGATAGGGCTGGAGGGGAGCTAGACACAGGTTTGATTTTACTGTTTTACTGATTTACTGTTTTAAGGTATGTAAAAATGTAAATTTTTTTAAGTTATAACATAAAAAGAAAGAAATTTTAATTAAAACAAAATATTTTAAACAGAATAAGCAAAAATAAATAAATTTTTTAGTAAAAACGAAAAGTTTAAAGAAAATCAAAACAAAATAAACAAAAGTTTTTGTGTTATGTTATACAAAATATGATTGAATCAATAAGATCATAGATTAATAGATCAAATAAATCAATAATCACAGAAGGCTATGAGGGTAATTGGAGGGCAGTTTGATTTACTGGATTACTGAATTTACTGCTTTAAGGTATGTAAATACGCAAATTTTTTTTAAGTTATAAACATAAAAAAGATAAAAAATTTAAAAAAAAACGAAAAGTTTAAAGAATAAAACAAAAATAAATAAAAATTTTTGTGTTATGTTATACAAAATATGACTTGAATCAATAGATCAATAGATCAGTAGATCAATAGATCAATAGATCAATAGATCACAAAAGGGTATGAGGGTATGGAGGGCAGTTTGATTTACTGATTTACTGCTTAAGGTATGTCAATGCCAAAATTTTTTACAGTTAATAACATAAATGAATAATTTTTTTTAGTAAAACACAATATTTAAAGCAATTAAACAAATAAAATAATTTTTTAGTAAAACAAAATGTTTAAAGGAAACAAAACAAAAATTAAATAAAAAGTTTTTGTGGTATGTATACAAATATGACTTGAATCCATAGATCAATAGATAATAGATGAATAGATCAATAGATCATGGATGGGTATGAGGGTATGGATGGCAGTTTGATTTACTGATTTTTACTGATTTTACTGTTTTAAGGTATGTAAATATGCATATTTTTGTTATAAAAATAAAAGGAATAAAATTTTTAGTAAAAAAACGAAAGTTTAAAGAACAAAACAAAATAAAATAAAAGTTTTGTGTTATGGTTAATACAAAATATGACTTGAATCAATAGATCAATAGATCATAGATCAAATAGATCACATAGATCATGGATGGGTATGAGGGTATGGAGGTCAGTTTGATTTTACTGATTTACTGATTTTACTGTTTTAAGGTATGTAAATAAGCAAATTTTTTTTAAAGTTATAAACTTAAAAAGAATAAATTTTTAAGTAAAAAACGAAAAGTTTAAAAGAAACAAAAAAAAAATAAATAAAAGTTTTGTGTTATGTTATACAAAAATATGACTTGAAATCAATAGATTCAATAGATCAAATAGATCAATAGATCATAGATTCACAGAAGGGTATGAGGTTATGGAGGGCAGTTTGAATTTACTGATTTACTGATTACTGTTTTAAAGGTAGTAAAAATGCAAATTTTTAAGTTATAAACATAAAAAGAATAAATTTTTAGTTAAAACGAAAAGTTTTAAAGAAACAAACAAAATAAATATAAAAGTTTTGTGTTATGTTTATACAAAATATGACTGAATAAATAGATCAATAGACCAAAGATCAATAGATCACAGCAGGGTATGAGGGTATGGGAGGGCAGTTTGATTTACTGATTTACTGATTTACTGTTTTAAGGTATGTAAAAATGCAAATTTTTAAGTTATAAACATTAAAAGAATAAATTTTTTAGTAAAAACAAAATATTTAAAGCAAATTAAACAAAATAATAAAATTTTATAAAGTAAAAAACGAAAAGTTTAAAGAAACAAAACAATAATAAATAAAAGGTTTGTGTTATGTTATACAAAATATGACTTGAATCAATAGATCAATAGATCAATAGATCAATAGATTCCATGGATGGGTATGAGGGTATGGAGGGCAGTTTGATTTACTGATTTACTGATTTACTGCTTTAAGGTATGTAAATATGCAAAAAAATTTTAAGTTATAAACATAAAAGGAATAAATTTTTTAATAAAAACGGAAAGAATAATAAGAACAAACAAAAATAAATAAAAGTTTTGTGTTATGTTATACAGAATACGACTTGAATCAATAGATCAATAGATCAATAGATCACAGAAGGTTATGAGGGCATGGAGGGCAGTTTGATTTACTGATTTACTGTTTTAAGGTATGTAAAAATGCAAATTTTTAAGTTATAAACATAAAAAGAAATTTAATTTTTTAGTAAAAACAAAATATTTAAAGCAAATTAAACAAAATAAATAAAATTTTATAGTAAAAAACGAAAAGTTTAAAGAACAAAACAAAAATAAATAAAAGTTTTGTTATACAAAATATGACTTGAGCCAATAGATCAATAGATCAATAGATCAATAGATCAATAGATCATGGATGGGTATGAGGGTATGGAGGGTAGTTTGATTTACTGATTTACTGATTTACTGCTTTAAGGTATGTAAATAAGCAAATTTTTTTAAGTTATAAACATAAAAGGACTAAATTTTTTAGCAAAAACGAAAAGTTTAAAGAAATAAAACAAAAATAAATAAAAGTTTTGTGTTATGTTATACAAAATATGACTTGAATCAATAGATCAATAGATCAATAGATCAATAGATCAATAGATCAGAGAAGGGTATGAGATTATGTATGGCAGTTTGATTTACTGATTTACTGATTTACTGCTATAAGGTATGTAAATATGCAAATTTTTTTAAGTTATAAACATAAAAAGAATAAATTTTTTAGTAAAAACAAAATATTTAAAGCAAATTAAACAAAATAAATAAATTTTTATAGTAAAAACGAAAAGTTTAAAGAAACAAAACAAAAATAAATAAAAGTTTTTGTGTTATGTTATACAAAATTAACTTGAATCAATAGATCAATAGATCAAATAAGATCAAATAGATCAATAGATCAAATGGAAGGGTATGAGGTTAATGGAGGAGCAGTTTGATTTTACTGATTGTTGTTTACTGCTTTAAGGTATGAAAATGTAAATTTTTTTAAGTTATAAACTAAAAGAATATCAATTTTTTAGTAAAAACAAAATGTTAAAGAAAAAAAACAAAAATAAATAAGTTTTGTGTTATGTTATAGAAAATATGACACTTGAATCAATAGATTCAATAGATCAATAATCAAATTAGATCAATGGAGGGTATGAGGGTATGGAGGGTAGTTTGATTTACTGATTTACTGATTTACTGCTTTAAGGTATGTAAAAATGCAAATTTTTTAAGTTATAAACATAAAAAGAATAAATTTTTTAGTAAAAACAAAATGTTTAAAGAAACAAAACAAAAATAAAATAAAGTTTTTGTGTTATGTTTATACAAATATGACTTGAATAATAAATCATAGAATCAATAAGATCAATAGAATCAATAGATCAATAGATCACTAGATGGGTGTGAGGGTAGGAGGCAGTTTGATTTACTGATTTACTGATTATGCTTTAAGGTATGTAAAAATGTAAATTTTTTAAGTATTAAAGCATAAAAAGAATAAATTTTTTAGTAAAAACAAAATGTTTAAAGAAACAAAACAAAAATAAATAAAAGTTTTTGTGTTATGTTATACAAAATATGATTTGAATCAATAGATCAATAGATCAATAGATCAATAGATTAATAGATCATGGAAGGGTATGAGGGTATGGAGGGCAGTTTGATTTACTGATTTACTGATTTACTGCTTTAAGGTATGTAAATATGCAAATTTTTTTTTAAGTTATAAACATAAAAAGAATAATTTTTTTAGTAAAAACAAAATGTTTAAAGAAACAAAACAAAAATAAATAAAAGTTTTTGTGTTATGTTATACAAAATATGACTTGAATCAATAGATCAATAGATCAATAGATCAATAGATCAATAGGATTTCATGGATGGGAGTGGAGGGGCGGGTAGTTTGATTTACTGATTTACTGATTTACTGCTTTTTAAGTTATAAACATAAAAAGAGTAAATTTTTTAGTAAAAACAAAATATTTAAAGAAAACAAAACAAATAAATAAAAGTTTTTGTGTTATGTTATAAAAATATCTTGAATCAAATAGATCAATAGATCATTAATATATAGATCAATAGATCACAAGAAGGGTATGAGGGTATGGAGGGCAGTTTGATTTACTGATTTACTGATTTACTGCTTTAAGGTATGTAAAAATGCAAATTTTTTAAGTTATAAACATAAAAAGAATAAATTTTTTAGTAAAAACAAAATGTTTTAAAGAAACAAAACAAAAATAAATAATCTGTTATATGTAAAAATAAAACAAAATTTGATCTTCATCAATAGATCAATAGATCAATAGATCATGGAAGGTATGAGGGTATGGAGGGCAGTTTGATTTACTGATTTACCGATTTACTGCTTTAAGGTATGTAAATATGCAAATTTTTTTTAAGTTATAAACATAAAAAGAATAAATTTTTTAGTAAAAACAAAATGTTTAAAGAAACAAAACAAAAATAAATAAAAGTTTTGTGTTATGTTATACAAAATATGACTTGAATCATAGATCAATAGATCAATTAGATCAAGATCTATAGATCACAGAAGGGTATGAGGGTATGAGGGGTAATTTGGATTTACTGATTTACTGATTTCTGCTTTAAGGTATGTAAAAAGGCAAATTTTTTGAAGTTATAAACATAAAAAATAATTTTTATAGTAAACAAAAATGTTTAAAGAAAAACAAAACAAAAAAATAAAAGTTTTTGTGTTATGTTATAAGCAAAATATGACTTGAATCAATAAGTCACAATAGATCAAATAGATCAATAGATCAATAGATCACAGAAGGTTATGAGGTTATGGAGGGCAGTTTGATTTACTGATTTACTGATTTACTGCTTTAAGGTATGTAAAAAGAATAAATTTTTTAGTAAAAACAAAATATTTAAAGCAAATAAAAAAAAAATAAATAAAACAAATAAAAATATATATAAAAAAAAAAAAGTTAAAAATTAAAAAAATTAAAATAAAATAATTAAACTTATAAAAAAAAAAAAGTTGAAAATAATTAATTAAAAAAAATAAAACACAAAATAAAAATGTAAATTAAAAAATAATTAGAAAAAAAAAAAAAAAAAAAAAAAAAAAAAAAAATAAATAAATTAAACATAGATTAATAAATGTAAAATTAAAACAAGAAAAAAAAATAGCACAATATATGCATGTTTCAGTTTAAGGAAAAAAAAATATATAGTTAGCCTTTATAAAAAGAAAATGAGATTTTGAAAATATAAATGTCAGTCTTGAACATTTAGAAAGACGGGTTATCTTTTCATGATGCAAATGCAATTGACGATATGTACAGTGATAGAACAGTAATCAGGTATGAACAGTAATGATATTGTATTATTAAAACGAATGTTTACTAACTAGGCACCGCACTGGCTCCAGCACCGTAGCCATTGTCAATTCCTCTGATTCCAAACCCGATTCTTTCCAGAAATCCGACTCTGAATCCTTTCTCCAAATTTCAACCTTCTACGACATTCGATTTTTTAGGGGAGGCACACCCTCTGGGGTGAGCACGGGGACGTAACCTCGTCTACATTGAGGTTACGTCTGCCTTATATGGGGAGCCAAGATTGAAGAAGACAAGCCAACTAGAACTCATCTAAATTGAGTGGTGAAGAAAAGTGTGGGTTATAAGACTTATTGCTAACCCTTCTAAAACTCAAATATTGGCCAACCTGACCTCAAAATTGGTCTCACAACCCTTAAGAACCCTTAATTTGACCAATAAAAAGTATAAAACTTAGCAATTTCAGAGAAAGTCCAAGTCATGTCGTCATTTGACTTGGATTCCCTGCTTTATTAGACTCACCGACCTCAGAATCGACTTCCCCGACTTAATGAACCCTTAACTCAACACCTCAAGCGTCAAAATATGACGACCTTATGAAATTCCAAGTCATGTCGGCATTTGACTTGAATTCCCTGTTCCAAACGCCTCACATACCTCATAAACGGCTTCCATGACCCAAAAACCCATAGATGGACACCTCAAGCGTCAAAATCTGACGACCTTACGAATTTTCCATTCAAGTCATGTCGGCATTTGACTTGATTTCCCTGTTCCAAACGCCTCACATACCTCATAAACGGCTTCCCTGACCCAAAAAACCCATAGATGGAACACCTCAAGCGTCCTAAATCTGACGAACCTTACGAATTTCAATCAAGTCATGTGGGCATTTGACTTGATTTCCCTGTTCCAAACGCCTCACACACCTCATAAACGGTTCCCTGACCCAAAAAACCCCATAGAATGGTCACCTCAGCGCTAAATCTGACGACCTTACGAATTCCAAATCAAGTCATGTCGGCATTTGACTTGATTTTCCTGTTCCAAACGCCTCACATACCTTCATAAACGGCTTCCCCGACCCAAAAACCCATAGATGGACACCTCACAAGCACCAAAATCGGAAGACCTTACGATTTCCAAAGTCAATGTCGGATATTGAACTTGGTTTGAAACCGGTTCATCACCTCATACGGGTTCCCCGACCCAAAAACCCATAGAATGGTCAACCTCAAAGCGTCTAAATTGACGACCTGCGAATTTCCAATCAGTCAATGTGCGGCATTTGACTTGAATTTCCTGTTCCAAACGCCTCACATACCTCATAAACGGGTTCCGACCCCAAACCCATAGATGGACACCTCAAGCACCAAAATCGAACGAGCGGGAAAAAATATGCAATCGAAGGCTCCCGGCCTCTCGGCTCAAGCCCGCCTGCAAGCTCCGGCTCAAGTCGCGCTTCCGGCTCCGGCTACGACTCCGAAATAAAAATCTACGGTTAAAAAATATACCATAAAAAGAATTCCAGAAAAAAAGCCAAAAATCACTAAATATAACCATATAGAACTAGGTGCCAGATTTAGCCCGTAAATCTGGCACCTGTCGTTTCCGCCCTCCTTACTACTCACACCATAGATGCACAATGAGGGTAATTTCATCGCCTCTGGTTCGCTGCTTCTCTCCCCTGTAATATATATATTAGTATATATATATAATATAATATATATATATATATATATATATATATATTATATATATATATATATATATATATATATTTATATATATATATATATATTATATACTATGTTATATATATATATATATATATATATTATATATATTAATATGACGGAATGATTTAAATGTGTTTTAAATTAATACAACCAAACGTATATAAATGGTTCAATGTGCTTACATAATTTGTATATTAATACCACATTCCAAAGCCATAAAGATTATTTACGCATTTACATCCTGTAAGAAACATGTGCTAAGACTTCAAGTTTCTCTTATCAGATTTGAAGGCAAAAAAGTACAACACTTAAAACGACAACTTTTGCTACGCTTTTATTATTTTTTTATGGATCTTTTGTACCAGACTATCAATACGTTATTACATGAGTGTTGTATAAATGATCGGTATTCATTTTTAATGATTTTTCTCTCTCTTTATATTTGATTATGCTTATATATATATATATATATATATATAGTATATATATATATATATATATATATATATATATATATATATATATATATATATATATATATATATATATATATATATATATATATATATATATATATATATATAAGCAGCATATATATATATATATATATATATATATATATATATATATATATATATATATATATATCTAAATCTATATATATATATATATATATATATATATATATATATATATATATATATATATATATATATATATATATATATATATATATATATATATATATATATATATATAGAAAGAGTATATATATATATATATATATATATATATATATATATATGTAGCACTCCATTATATAACTTTGTAAACATTTTAATTTATAAAAATTGTACTTATGCTAAGATTTGCGAAAGCAAAATTTTGACATAAGTGCGAGCAAAATTATATAAACCAATATTTAGATGCCACTTTGAGTCAGATACAGTCAGTCAGATCAAATTATTAAGAATCAAAAGAAAATCTCACTCAAGATACTCTTAGAAATCCTCTTGGCAAGTGAGGTAAATTTCAAGGAAAGGGCTGCGACTCTGATTTTCGATAAAACGAAGAGTCGGAGGTAAGGGTGGAAACGCGCTGAAAGATTGTGGACCACCACTTCGCCTCTACAAAATAAGATATCCTAGCAGGTGATCTGCATTTGCATTGAATGATTTTGGCTATATTGAACAAAACATTTATCAAGAGATTTTAAATTAACACATCCTTCAGGGTGCTTGCTCTCAAAAGAACTCCCACCAACTTAGCAAGTAACATCCCTATATAATTGGTGAACCCGGAGCAGAACACCCAGATTTCAATCAATGCCTTCTGATTACTAAAGAAAAACAAAAAAAAATGAAGAAAAAGAAAAAACACAAAATCCCAATCAGAACACTCGGAGAAAATGACTCAAGCAAACGTATTAAAATTTTCATTTTATTTTTGGATTATGGTCTTCATCTTTTCACAATCTCACAGTTCGAGGATTCATCGTCAGACATATGTAACTTCCTTTACGGTGTGGATTTCTTTCATCATTTTTTAAGTTTGGATTATGGGCAGCAATTCATTTTTGGATTCTACTACGAACTTTGATTCCTTTTCGAATTCTAACTATGACCGCTCCCTTTTATGTAGGAAGAAATTTTTCAAATAAATAATCAAATTCAAATAATTTCTGCCTCTACATATGTAACTCTCCTTTATGGTATATGGATTTCTTTCACTATTTTAAGTTTGACAGGGCAAGAAATCACATTTCTTGAATCTCCACTCACGAACCTTTGATTCCTTTTCGTAATTCTAGTTCTGGTTCTAGACCTCTCCTTTATGAAGAAATTTTTCAATAAAGAAACCTAAACTTCCGCCAACTGCTCTCTACATATGCTCAAGCAATGCTTCTCCTTCGTAACTACAACTTGAAAACTACGCAATGGTCAAATCATGGATACGTTAGAAACGTCTTATACTGGACCTTTCCTTGGATTTAATGGTTCGATCAATGTGGCCTATTTAACTTGTGAATAATTCAATTGTTTCATATCAATAATTATTATGTATTAACATTTTTGTACTTTTATGCATTTAAATGTTTGTATGTTTGTTTATATCTAACGGATATAATCAAATATGCTTGTGTTTAAATGCACTTTTTATTTTCTGTATATATAACATTATTGTATTTATATGTATTCAAATACTTGTATATATGTTTAGATCTTTGGATGTAACCAGTTATGCTCGTATTTGAATATTCTTCAAATTTCATGTATACTATTTTTGCCTTCATATGTTTGTATGTTTACTTATGTCTTCGGACATAATTAAATATGCTTGCATTTGAAAGTACTTTAATTTTATGTATTT
>JABUQX010089764.1:30000-32500 GCA_015478945.1 Trachelipus rathkii
TATCAATTTTGCAGCTTCAAGAAAGTACACCCTTTTCTCTGAATCAGAATCAAAGAATCTTCGCCATAAACTGAGCTAAACAAGATAATTACGAGAGTTGACGAAGATTTGACAGTATTAATCTCAACTACAGAATCAAACCTTTTTAATTTTTTAAGCTGAGCTGAATAGCTAAACTCGAGACTTGGATCATCCTAAAATAAAACAGAGCTGCTCGGATCTCGAATTCATGACAAGAAAAACTGGAGACGTTTCGCTGACATTAAATAACAAATTTATTTAAAGGCAGATTTACTTTTCAACGGAATCTATTTTCTTTCATTCCTATGGCTTATGGAAGAAAATATATAATATTATTATATAATATAATAATAATATTATTATTATTATTATTATTATTATTATTATTATTATTATTATTATTATTATTATTATTATTATTATTATTATTATTATTATTATTATTATTATTATTATTATTATTATTATTATTACTTATTATTATTAAAATTATTATTATTATTATTATTATTATTAAAATTATTATTATTATTATTATTATTATTATTATTATTATTATTATTATTATTATTATTATTATTATTATTATTATTATTATTATTATTATTATTATTATTATTATTATTATTATTGAAGGAATAATTGTATATTTGTATTTACAAAGAAATTATAAATGGTATGATATACTGTAAATTGTAAAAGTATTCTTCTGCATACTCAAAGATATTATTATTATTACTAGTATTATTATTATTGATATTGTTATAATTCTGATTATTATTGTTAATATTATTCGTATAAAAGATATTATATATATATATATATATATATATATATATATATATATATATATATAGTATATATATATAGATATATATATATTATTATATATATATATAAGGATATAGTATATATTTATATATAAATATATATATATATATTATATATATATATATATATTATTGTTATTAGTTGTATATACATACATATATATATATATATATATATATATATATATATATATTATTATTATTATTACAAATTATTATTATTATTATTATTACATTATTATTATTATTATTATATATATTATTATTATATATATATTATTATTATTATTATAGATATAGAGTATATATATATATATTATTATTATTATTATATGTATATATGTATATATATATATATATTGTATATATATATACATATATATATACATATATATATATATATATATATATATATATTATTATTATATATATTATATATATATATATATATATATATTATTATACATATATATATATATATATATCAATATAGATAGAGTGATCGATTTAAAAACATTAATGTGGATTTCTTTTACCATAAATAATGAAAGTAATAATTTGTTTTCAATAGATGAAATATGTATATAAACATTAAAAGAAGAAAGAAAATGAGAGAGAGAGAGAGAGAGAGAGAGAGAGAGAGAGAGAGAGAGAGAGAGAGAGAGAGAGAGAGAGAGAGAGAGAGAGAGAGAGAGAGAGAGAGAGAGAGAGAGAGAGAGAGAGAGAGAGAGAGAGAGACCGACAGACAGACAGACATACAGACCGATTAGACAGAGACAGATGACATGAGACAGAGACAGAGACAGAGTATAGACAGACAGAGACAGAGACAGAGACAGACAGACAGACAGACATATATATATAGCTCTTACTTATGTTTATTTAAATTAATATCTATATATATATATATATATATATATATATAAAGTTATGGCATATATATATATATATATATATATATATATATATCTTAATTAGTAATGTATATATATATATAGCATATAGATACTTGGTTTAGAGTGACAACTAATATCAATTCATATCTCAAAACTACACAATAATAGTAGTAAATACATTGTTGAATGCTGGTCCCATTTTTAGGCGAAATGAACTTCAAAACTACAATAGCTACAGCGAAAAGGAATACATTTTTGGAATCCTGGTAAATTTTAGATAGGAAAATGTAAAAAAAAAAATAAAAATATTATTGTTAATAATTATAGTAATATGATTAGAGATCCTATTTAGAGACCTTTATTGGTTACTCGTTAAAATAAATACTTTCTATTAAATTTTGCTTTTTTTTTCTTTTTACTAAAGAATACCTGCTGGTATAATGCAAACGATGCAGGAGTCGGTCTTCGGTTCTCCGGGAACTACACATGTAGTGATCACTCTCCGAGTGCCCCGAACCCCGCCTCTTTTGGGTATTTAGTGTCGCGGGGTTCCTCCGCCCCTCCTGGAAAACGTCCCCCTGTGTTCCCCGTCGGCTCGGAGTCCCCTACATTGCCGTGTAATACCTTTACAAATAATAGTATATATATATATATCCTCTGTTCAAAAAAAAAAAATTGCCAATATTTATTTTATTTATTTATTTTTTTTTTTACATTTTCCTTAACTAAAATGTTACAAGGATTCCAAAATGT
>JABUQX010089764.1:35000-37500 GCA_015478945.1 Trachelipus rathkii
AAGTTTCAATTCCAATATCTTTCAATTTTCTTCTAACCTACTCGTCGGTTCTGCGTGTTCTCATTTTATGACTCCTTTCATCCTCCGGATTTCTAAATACACAATAAATATTTCTTTTACTTCATTTTCGTCGGCATAAATCCTCTTCCGGGACGTAACGTCTTAATCTGCCCTTTCTCTAATGAATTCAAAGAAACCGTTTATCCCGTCTTCAAATTTCCTTCGAATAGTGAAAGTCGATAAAAATGATATTTCTTTATTTTTCTTCCAATGCAGTTATTTGTTTATTTAATCGATTTTATTTTCAATCTTCTTCGTCTCTCTCTTTTTTTTTTTCAAATGGGCATCTTGTACAGGGTGGTTGTTCCCATAGTGGCCGAGAGGAAGATTTGGAGGCTTGTTTATGACCGCCCAGCTTTGTATGTATGTATTAAATTTCTCTTAATTTTATTGCTCTCTTTTTTATGATTCAGTTTTTTCGTTGACATTTCGTAAGTTTCACATTTATTGTACATTTTTATTTTTTTATTTATTTTATTATAAGAAATAGATGCTACTAGAGTAAGTTGAGAAAAGGGAAAGGAGTTTACTTACAATTAACATGCGAAATAATTTTATACTGTATTATAAATTTATAGGAACTCCAATATACCGTTTATTATTTAGCATTTATTAAAAATGTGATTTTTGAGTCCCTACGCATGCGCACGCTGATTGCTGTTACAATGTATATGCTTGAAGCTTGTCCCTTTTCGGGCAACTCGCTTTGACATGGATTTAGTTTACAATTGTTATTATTTTATTACCTCGGATATATAAAATAAAGATTACACATTTTATACGATTGTTTATTAACCTTTACCAAAATCTTATTTTTCTTTGTAAAAATTCATTTTAGGCCTAATAAAATATCAACATACCCTCTTTAATTTTATTTTTGATCGTCAGATACTGTACCGTTTGGTCTCTGTTCTGAACTTATAAATTTTTCAATGTCATCAAATACAGTACATTTTTACTTCATCAAACATAAATCATTTAACCGAAAAATATAAATTTTATTAAGATTATAGGCACCCATGGTAAGAATTATTTTTAATGACTAGCTACTGAGGATAGAAGGATCGATGGATAGCGGCTGGTGAGAAAAATCTCATACGCGACTTTTCATTCCAAGCGTCGTCAGACAACTGTGGCGCCAAAATGCCATCTGTTCTGATCTTTTTAAAGCTAGGAACGAAAGTCTTGTCTAAATTGGTTTCTCACCTTCCCTATCCACTATATCAACATTTATTCTTGTCTAAATTGGTTTCTCACCTTCCCTATCCACTATATCATCATTTGAAATATTAAAGAAATTAACACCGGCTATCAGAGGTAAACCAATATTTATAACTGCGTTGGATCTTGACAGATACTATAAAATCATTTATTTTCGCATTATCGTAATGTTTAGACATATTCAGATTTTTGAAAACCCGCCATCTCAAATCTTTCCTCCCGAAACTGTCGTTCAGGCGTAATTCTAGAGCGCATGCGCACTCGGTCATCTCTGAAACTTTAAAATTTATGGTAGAGGAAATTCCTGAGTGGCTTGTTTTCACAATCTTTACCAACATATTATTTGAAACATTTGAAATTTTTTCTTAACATTAATTACTCTATTAAAAATTGTATATTTTGCATGCAAACAAAAAAGATAAAATATTATACACGTCATGTTCAATAAGTGAAGTTTACCCCTTTTTTTTTTTTGGTAACAATCTTTTATTATTTTAGATTCAATTTTAATTAGTTTAAACCGTTATAATTTTCACTTGTATGAAAAAGCAGTTAGCAATTTACATGGATTACATTTTTTTTCATTTTCATCTATAGCAGGACTGGTATTATTATTATTTTCAATGTTTTGATAGTCAATATTATTATTATTATTATTTTTATTATTATTATTATTATTATTGTGTGTGTGTGTGTGTGTGTGTGTGTGTGTTATTATTATTATTATTATTATTATTATTATTATTATTATTATTATTATTATTATTATTATTATTATTATTATTATTATTATTATTATTATTATTATTATTATTATTATTATTATTATTATTATTATTATTATTATTATGATTTTTATTTTTAATTTTCACTTATTAGGTTCATTGTTCACTACATTATTTAGTTAACGGCACATTTAAGAGTTTCTTACACTTTCTTATTATTTACTAAAATTTTGTTGTTTCTTTTTCTTTTCCGAGTGATTCGTCCGGAATTGAGCAAATTGGGGTAGAATGGGGGGGGGGGTTTGTAGTTGACATTCCCCCGCAGGGGTAGGAGTGGTAGTCGATGACTTTGCTGGGTGGAAGGAAGGATCCCCTCCATTTGTAGGGGAGAAATTTTTTTTCTTATTTTTCGCGTATCCACCTCTGAAGCGATGAACTGATCTTCGTTCATGGGGAATTGAGTTTGTTGGGGAGAGGGTATTTTTCTATTCCCC
>JABUQX010089764.1:45000-62606 GCA_015478945.1 Trachelipus rathkii
ACGCGTCAACATTGCGCCCGCGGGCGCACTCGTCAGTTTTGCGCCGGATTGCGCCAGTTCGCGTCTGTGGGTGCGCTCGAGCACACGCGTGTGGCCTTCACGCAACACGTTAAACAAAATAATAATGATAATAAAATTAATAGGAGTGACTATGGTGGCTACTACTACTGCTACTACAACTACTACTATTACTACTTCTAATACTACTACTACTGATAGATTATTAAGAACAGCGTATTCGATCTCGGCGCCCATCCGTGCATAAGGTTTGATATAACATACATTAGGCAAGTCAAATCTCAACTTAGGAAACCTTAATTTGACAGTCCAAGTGTCTAAATCTACTAAAGTTAGGAAAAACCACGAGTCAGCTATTGACGTGACTTAGATTTTCCTGATTCAGATGTCTCACCGACCTTGGAATCGGGTTCCTTAGCATTGGGAACCCATAATAATACAATACAAAGTGTCAAAATTTATCGCAGTTAGGGAAAACCCACGTCAATGGCCGATAAGACTTGTACTTCCTGATGATTTAGAGATTCAAAGCCATCAAAAACGGTCTTACCGACCTTGGAAACCACTGTTGATAGTTGACGCTCGTGCTGTGAGGTTGTTTCGTGTAATTGGTCTTCCCTGTGTTATTTTAATCGTGTGTTTAAATTTTATTTTAGTTGTTCACCCATTTTAATTAACTTATTGTTCCCTAGTGTTGTTTTAGTGTTCATTGCTTTCCTAATATTTTTTTTACGTTTTCCATTTTGATTTATATAGAATTAATAAATCACTTAAAAAATAATACAAAATTTTACCTTCTTGAAACTTTAAGCTAAGTTTGGTTTTATTTTTTTTTTTTTACTTTTTCTTTTTAAAGAGATAATATGTATAGGATTTTTGGTTTATTTACCCTTTTTTTAATAATATAAGGTTTTAAATTTAAATTTTACGGTTTTAATGCAGGTTTTCATTACGTTGGGGTACTTTTAAATTTAGCTTTTGTTTTAGTAATTTGTTTAAGTTATTTTGTTTGTCTGCGTGTGTGTGTGTGTGTGTGTGTGTGTGTGTGTGCTTGTGATGTTTTAGTCATTTGTTTGTTATTTTGTTTGTGTGCGTGTGTGTAGGTGTGTGTGTGTGTGTGTAGATTTAATGTGTTTTAGCTTAGTGTGAAAATTTTGTGTGCTTTAACTCTCTAGATTTTTTAAAAAATTTCCTGTAAATACGGTTTTAGCATTTTATAATTTATTTTTTTTTTTTTAGAGTTTTAAGCGTACAAACAATTTTATCCTGATTTCACTTTTTTTTTTTTTTTTTTTTGACTGTTTGTTTTTTGTCTGTTTTGTTTTTTGTTTTGCGTGGCTGTGTGTGTGCGTGTAGGATGGCAAATTTGCACAGGCCCCTCGGACTTTCTATCGCTTTAATCAACAATCCGCGGCTTAAACTCGAAACTTTGCCTCTGTGGATATCACCTCGCTAACTCTAACCCAACCTTTTGCTCTTGTCTGGAGACTCAGAGGGCTAAGAATTCATCCTCTAACCCGTTTAATATATCCAACTAACAACTTATTTAATATTTCCGTCTGAAGGGTGGAGTATGTTGCCTATGTAAACATACACACTCCTGATAACACGTCTCGAGCATCTCGAATCTCCTAACTTCGATGTTCTATGGCTTAAAATCTTTCTTTCCTTTCTACTACAATAATCTTGTGCTTCTGCTCTGTCTCCTAACAGAACAGATTTTTTTTTCAGCCTTTTTTGAAATATCTTACTACTTCCGGCGAGACTGTTATATCTTTTCATCCAAATACTGAGGTCCTCTATTTAAGGGGATTTCAATGTTACACAACACTGAAGGGTTGGGGTCCTCTCATACTGATTTTGGTGGTGGGGGGGAGGCCGAATCATTCAGCATACTCAACGATCTGGAGCAACTAATTAAAGAATCCACACACATTCCGGATCGTCCCACCAATTCTTGAACACACTTGACCATAATGTTTCACCACTAGTCCTTCTCTCTTTAAATACACCACTTTTCGCTCATATCGGTAAATTGACCAACAACCTTATAACCTCTTAATTTTTAATCACTTTTCTTTTCCAAACAGCTCCATCCTGCCACGCCGTTTTTTTTCTGCCACTTTGATCGGGCCGAATTTGGAGGCCTTGCGTGGCTTCTACGCTAACTATAATTGGATGACTGCTTTGACTCTGGTAAGCGCTTCGACTTTCTGCCGATAAGGTGGGAGTTGTAATCGTTGATGGGATGAGCAGTTTCATTCCTTCTTCGACTAATCTTTCTCTCCTCATAATCAGTGGTTCGATCGTGCTTGTTCCCTGGCCAATCAGGCTAGAGACATGCGTGTATCGGGAGTGGAAAAATTCTCGTTCTTTCCTATCACTCTTGCTAATTTTTTCATTCTGCTAGAATCATTGCCGGGATACCTCTTCGACGAGCAGCGGGGCTTATCATCAAACGAAGTGCCGCTATACCTCCTTGGTTTCTCCTACTGACAAATCTTTCTGGCCTGTTGCCAAAAACATCTAACAACTTCTGTGAATCTGTCTTTCCTCCTCTTATCGCTCTGATGGTTCTGTTGCCAATTCTCCTCCCCGAGTTTTGAGGGTGTGCTTCCGTGCTATCCCGCCCCTCGTTCAAACTATTTTCTCTATGTCTCAATACTAAACACTTTCCCTCGTGTTGGAACGCCACGCACCATGTTCCAACCCTATTCCGATAAAAAAGTGAAGCCGCTCTTGATTCCTTCTAACTATCCGCCCTATAGCTCTTACTTGAATTCTATCTAAAGCTCTTTGAACTCCTTCTCAACTCGCACTTCTTAGATCATCTGGAATCTCAATTCGTTCTTTCCGACGCCAGTACGGCTTCCGGCGTTCGAGGTCTACTGGCGATACTTCTTCCTATCTTTACTGATTTATGTTTTCCGCCCTTTAGGAACTACGGGAGACTTGCGTGGTGGCGCTTTTGACATATCCAAAGCTTTGACCGGTATGGCACGCGTCACTGGCTCCCAAGCTCCCGTCCTTTGGGTTTCCCTCCTTCTCTTTGTCTTTACTTATGTCTAGTTTTCTTTCAAATTTCGCTCAATATCGGATGTTGTTGATGGGGCGACTTCCTTCTTCCTTTTCTGTCAATAGTGGTGTTCCTCAGGGTTCTGTCTTATCTCCCTCACCTTTATTCCTACTTTTCATTAATGATCTCTCTCACCTGCACATCTTAAACTCAATTCACTCATATGTCCGATGACTCGACCCTTCATTCTTCAACTCATTTCAATTCTGCTCCTTTTTTAATTCTAGAATTGCCTTCCGTTAATCTTTCCGATTTATTCTCGCTGATCTGGAATAGAATTTCCCCCGGGTGGATAGAAATAACTTTGTGAATTCAATTCTTTAAAACTCACTTTACAAATCTCCCTCTCTAAGACACCTTCTAACTTTCCTATCTCTTTCGACGGTTTCCTCGTCTCTCCTGTTGACGATATAAACATCCTTGGCCTTAACATAAACAAAAATGTCTTGGAACCTTCGACAATCACGGTTGCTAGGGCGGCCTCAAGAAACTGGGAGTTCCTGTTTAGACTGCGAGACTTATTTTTCCTCTTCTCAGTTACTCCATTATACAAGGGCCTCATCCGCCTTGTATGGAGTCTGCTGCTCATATCTGGGGGGCCCACAGTTTACCCGGCCTTTAGATAGGGTCGAGTCAAAGGCAAAAAGAACTTAATAAACTGTCCCTGTTTTTCTATTCACTCTGACCCTCTATCCTTTGGCGACGCGATGTTTGGTGCTTTATCTCTTTCTATAGGTACGTAGCGGCAAGTGCTTCGAGCGGAAACCTTTCCACTCGGGTGCCACCACCTTTAAGACGCCCCCGTAGCACAAGGGGTGCTGTATCGGCACATGAGTTTTGTGTTGATATCATCAACTTTCAGATAGTTCGCTGCGGTGCCTCCTTCTTTCCTGCCACCTCTGTTCTGTGGAATTCTCTTCCATCTTCTGTGTTCCTACTCAATTTAATCTCCCCACTTTAAAAGCCAGCGTCTGTGCTCATCTGCGTAATTTGCGTTAGTTGAATTTTTGTTGATTTTAACACCCCCTCCTTGAATAGGGCTTTGCCCGTGGAAGCAGTTGGTGATAACTGTAGAAAAAGGAAAAAAAAAAAAAAAAAAAACATAATTTGATGTCTCAAACGTCAAACTCCATCAATGTAAGGGAAATTCCCAAGTCATGGGCCGACATGACTTAGGATTTCCCATTAGCATATAAAGGTTTGGAACATAAAAAATCTTAACCTTCGCCTCACATCAAATAACGTAGCATTATATATGCTCATAAACCAGAAAAATTAACTTGAAGGGGCTGGCAGCACCCCCTTACGGGAATGGAGCCATCCGTAACCTCGTCTACGACGAGGTGACATCATCCGTAATAAGCATACCAACTTTGAGAGGATTACAAACCCTCTATGACACCCTAAAGAGCATTTTAAAACTTTAAGGGGGTTGCATTTCATTTCAGGGGATGCAACCCACCTGTAATATCGTCTACGACGAGGTGACGCCACCACCTATATGTATACCAAATTTCAGCTGGATACGATCAATAGAAATCGATTTGAAAATCGATCCTGTGATGAGTCATCTTATTGAATATATATATATATATATATATATAATATATATTATATATATATATATATATATATATATATATATATATATATATATATATATAATATCTCCTAAAACCATAATTTACAGTCTAACTTACGTCAAAACCAAGTTTCTGGGGTCAGCACCCACTAAATTGAGTCCACCGGTACGTAACCTCATCTAGGACGAGGTTACCTCATAAGATGGGGGTATACCAAATTCGAGGGGATACGATAACCGTAACCTTACTAAAAAGAGGGAAAAGTAAAAAGAGGCGGGGCTTAAAAAGTTTCGAACCCAAAATTGGGTTCGCAGCCTCAAATTTTGGGAGATCATAAATCCCAAAATTCGGACTCAGCGGGAAATAAAATATACAATCGGGTCAGACGAAAAGCCGAAATTCCGAAAAATGCTTAAAAACGCCAAAAATGTTAAAAAGAGCCAAAAAAATAAAGAGGTTGCCAGATTTAGCGATAAATCTGGCACCTGAGGAAAGCTCCCCTCCTTTTATTACTTCCAAGAGAATGATTAGAAATTGATGCTCAGCTGGAAATTTAACCAACATTCCAACAGAATGATTAAAAATTGATGTTCACCTGGAAATTCAACAAAACATTCCAACAGAATTATTAGAAATTGATGTTCACCTGAAAGTTTAACAAAACATTCCAGCAGAATGATTAGAAATTGATGTTCACCTGGAAATGGAACAAAGCATTTCAACAGAGTGATTAGCAATTGATGTTCACCTGGAAATGGAACAAAACATGCCAATGAAATGATTAGAAATTATTTCTTGTTCGTTGGTGACGAATGAAAATGTAAAAATGGTAAAATTGAAAGAGTGAGAATGAGATATTACAGCGTGGGACTAAGTCTTATTTATTCTAGTTGAGTTTCAATTCACCAGATAAACTTTTCCACGTTATTAGAATTGTATGCAAATAGATCTTTAATAAAAAATATTTCAGTTTCACATTCCCACATAAACACAATACATATACACCCATACACATGAACTCAAACACTCCCAATCTCAACCACACACGCACACACACAACACACAACACACACACACACACACACACACACACACACCTACACACACACACAACAATATATAATAATATATATATTGTATAATATATCTCTGCCATTTCTTCCTCTCGATTTGTCTATATATATATATATAATATATATATATATATATATATATATAATATATAAACATATATATATCTATAATATTCTATTTATAGTATATATATATATTATATATATAGTAGTATTAGGTGCCGTTCAGCAGGTAAAGAACATTCGGCAGTAGACGAACGTTTTGTTACTTTTTGGTATGTTTTATTATTTTTCAGGAATTCTGGTATATTTTTTTAACCGTAGATTTTTATCCGGGGCCGGAGCCGGAGCCTGATCCTGACCTGAGCCTTCGATCGACGCTTCTTTTTACGGCAAGTTCCTGCGTTTTTCTACGATTTCAAGTATTTTTCGCGTTGAATTTTGTTTGGTAGAGTATTCGGTTTAAATATATTTATATAATTTTTACCCCTTTGTAATGAATGACTAGACAGGACATCTGGTTCCCATAACTCTTATGACCTTTGACATGAACAAGAAGGGGAAAAATACATTTGCCGAAGAAGTGAAGGGCAAAGGCATATAATCATTGTTTTCTTAAAAAGGGGAAATTTAAAGCATTATAAATGCATACAAACACCACAGGCACATCACACACACACACACACACACACACACACACAAACACAAACATACACACTTAATTATCTATATAATATATATATATAATATATATATGTATATATTAATATATATCATATAATATATATATATATACTATATATATTATATTATATATATATATATAATATTATATATATATATATATATATATATATATATATATATTAATTATACCCATATACGAACACATACAAACACACAGACACACACACCACACACACATACATACATATGTATTATATAGTAATATATATATAATATATATATATTATATATAATATATATAATAATCATTATTATATATATATATTATATATATAATAATTATATATATAATATATATATATATATATAATAAGTATATAGTATAGTATAATGATTATGCCTATATAGCGAGCACACACATCACATACACACACACACACACCACACACACACATCATATATATATAGTATATATATATATTATATATTATTATACGTAAATATATATATATATATAATATATTATATATATTATATATATATTTATATATATATATATATATATTATATTTATATACTATATATATATTGGATATGGCCTATATACGAACACAACAGCAAACATACACTACACACACACATATATAATATAATATATATATACTTATATATATATATATATTATATATATAGTATATATATATATATAATATAATATATAATAATATATATATATATATATATATATTGAATATCAGTAGATTTTGGCTTAGTTTCTTTTGAACACACATACAAACACACACACATTAGTTGAGTTATTTATTTATATATATTATATAATATATATATATATAGATATTACATATTATAATAATAATTATTATATTAATACTAATAATATATAAATATCTGTAATGCAGTGGTACATGAAATATACAACATTACTTTCATTTATGTATTTTAAAGGAAAGGCCAAGTATTGCCATTGCAATATTATTTTTCTGTTATGTATATTTGATGTATGCTGCAAAGGCCCAGTTGAAATATTGTAAATATGTTTGTAATTTTTAAGTGCAAATAACAACCAATGAAAACTCATCTTTTGAAACTTATTTTTGAAATCTGGATTATCATTGGTCGTTATTGCTAAAGCTTTATTAATATTATTTTTATTATTATTATTATTATTATTATTATTATTAATATTTTTAAAGCATTTGAAAAGGATACTACGTCTTACTATATATATATAATATATATATATATATATATATATATATATATATATATATATATATATTATATAATATATATATATATATATATATAATATATTATATATATATATATATATATATTATATATAAATGATTTTATATATATATCATATATATATATATTATATTATATATATATATATTATATAATTATATAATATATATATAATTATATATAATATATATATATATATATATATAATATATTTATTGTATAAATTGTATTATCTTTGTAAATGTGGCAGTGCAAATCTTCAATTTTTTTGTTAGCGTTTATATTTTGCGTTTTCAACGAATAATTGTTATTTCTTTGGAAGGAGAATGATTTCATAGAAAATATCCAATCTTTCGTTCTTTTCTAAATGTTTTGGTGTATATTTGTCTTGATAATTAATTGATAATGTATATCATCATTTTATTTATTGTTTTAAAGATTGTGATTGGTTAAAAAGGCGTAATCTAAATTACTGTAAGCCATATAAATAGTAAAAATGAGAATATTTTCTATCTTTTCGCTTTGTTGCAAATTTCAAGGTGTATAAAGTTTGGTAGCTCTTGACCGCTTAAATATATTCCGTGATCAATTTATCTATATGTTAGTGAGTATATTTTTTGTATCAAGGAATGTCTGTTTTAAATAATATTTTCATTACAAAGTAAATGTAATATGTGTTTTAATAAATTTGTAAATGGTGTTATAATTTCGATGTGGAAAATTTTGCTTATTTATTTCATAGTAAATATAAAGGTATTTAAAGGTGTGTTTATAAAGTAATTTGTGTTTATATTGTAATTGTTATATGCATAGCTATTTCAAAGCGTCGTCTGCATATGCGATTTTGCAAAGTGCATTGTGTCCAAATTGTTGCTAGATATGACTGGCAGGTAAGCTTATGTATTGTTGAAATTTAATTCTTGAAAGTGTTGCAAATATTTTATTGTATTAATAAATATAAAACGCTTATCAGTTAAATTAATTTTATAACTTGGTTAATTGTCAAAATCATCGTTTTTTTTTGTTTATTTAATATTAAAATATTGTTTAAATCATATATAGGCAACTCTTTGCTTGTATAACAGCTGTTTTTAATATGCCAGCGTTTCTTGCAAGTACTTGTGCACACTTATGAAGATTCGACATATTTTGGTAAATGTCAAATTCATTTGTAATTTTTCAAAGTCAAAGAATTTAATAATATCTTATCAAATCGATCCAGTCTGTATATTTTTGTTAAATAATATATTTATGTATTTAATAACCATTTCTTGAACAGAATATTTATGTAATTTTTAATAGTCATTTTATGGTCGAGGAAGATCTTTATAAATTTGATGATAGTGTATTTTGTATTTTTTTTTTATTGATTAATGCAATATATATATATAGTATATATGTAAATATAAATTAAATATTATAAAATAAAATAAATATATATATATAATAATATATATTATATATATAATATTAATATATATAGTTATATTATATATATATATATTATATATTATATATATATACTATATATATATTGATCTGGTATTTAGTACTGGGTTCTATCTATTCGGTGCGCATATATGTGGATATCCAAGGACATCTAACTATATGTTCATGAATTTATAAAACCTATTTTGTAGAGACAGTACATTTTTTATTTTATTTTTTTTTTCTATTAAAATATTTTCTAAATTTACTCCAGTAGTTTCCTTGAGTTTTTCAAACGTAATTTAGTTTCTCATTTATTTAAATATTCAAGTAGTAGTTATTTTAAGGTCTTAAAGACATTGTTTTCATGGTCAAAAACATTGATCATAAAACGGGTATATTCATTTGATAAGAAATAATATTGACTGAACGGTTTTCAGCATAAGCATTTGAACTCGTCCAACCGTTGTTTTCCAACTTAAAGGGTCTTCAGGGGAGAATAAGATTGGTGGAGTTCTAGTATAATATTGCACTATAAGTAAATTGCAAACAGGCGATAGCTCATTTAACAGGAGGCCTGGATACTGTTACAATACAGGTTTGAGAATTTAAAAGGTGTTGAGTTGATTGGATTGTCAACGGGGCCTGGCCAAGGATTTGTTATCAGTTCGAAGAGTAAGTTTACATAGAATTTAATTATTTTCAACCAATCGCATTACATTATTAAATGGGTATTCCTGTCTCGGGTCTTTATTTTTAACTCTTCAGTCATTATTTCATTATCAATGAATAGCTTGTAGTGAATTCATTTTGCTATTTGGATTGAATATTTGAGCATCAGGGTCAATTCATCTTGTGATTTTGCTAAAACCTGTGGCAAAAGTTAATGTTCAAGTGGTGTAAATAATATCCAATTGTTGATATATTTGATATATGTTGATATTGGTGTTTTTAACTGTCAAATATAGTCTTTGTAACTATTTGTTTTTTTGAAAGTTAGACACTTATATGATTATTTTGCATATTGGGTTGAAAATAGCATTTTTTGCTATTGCACACAATATGCCGTGGTTTTTTGGGAACAGAGAAAACACTGAATAATTTGTTGGTAATATATATATTTATTATGCTTTTAATAAATGATATATATAATTATATATATATAGTATATATGTATATAATTTATTATATATTATAATTATTATATATAATTATATATATATATATATAATATTATATAATATATATATAACTTAAAATATATATATATATTTTATTATTATCCGTTTAGATAGGAGTAAAAATTTACAAAGTTGAGCGAAGCGAAAATAGTGATTTCGAAATTCCCGATTTTCACTTACTTTGTGTTCTGGGGCGAAAACACTACTTTCCCGCAAGATTTGGAAAATTTTACTATAGTTTGAATGTAAACTAGTATATCTTATTATATAATATATATATAATATTAATTAATATATATACTATATATAGTAATATATATATATATATAGTATATATAATATAAATATATATCATATATATATTAGTTTATATATATTATTGATATATTTATTATTATTATACAACACTGTATTTCCCGGCTTTAGCGGGGTAGTGGTTACGTGCAGCCTCCCTCATTCACACCTCCCTTCATCTCGCCCCCACCCACCTCCCCATTCCATTCTATCTCTCGCCAACACCCTACCATCGCATCCACCCTGCATCCCTCCTCTCTTCCAGCATTTTCCCTTATCCCAATCCATTCCACCTTCTTTCTCGGTCTCCCCCTTCCTCTTCTTCCTATCCCCTCCGCCTCCAAAACTCTCCTAACCACCCTCTGTTCCTCCATTCTCTCTAGATGTTCCAAACCTATCTTAAATTCCCGTTCTTCCGCTCTTCTTCACCAAACCATTCTTCCAATCACATCTCTCCCTCACCAACCTATTCCTAATCCTCTCTCTTTTACTAACCCACATAACCGCTCTCAACCCTTTCATCTCAAACACTTCCAGCTTCTTCTGACCTAGCATTCAACCCCCATGTTTACACCCATGATAAGTATCTGCTGGAGACGACTATATTTTTTCAAACCATCTTATAGCTTAAGTTTAAATGTGATAAATCCCCCCAGTTTCCATAATTCCCGTCAGACCACTCAATGCTCTCATTCTTTCTCCTACCTCTATGTTCTATCTCCTTCTTCATCCCTCCCCCCTTACCCCAAATCCATCCCAAAATATCTGAAAACCTTTACTTCTTCTAAAACTACACCTCCCTACTCTAATCTCAAACCCCATCCCCTCATCTGTTCCCTCCTCCTCAAACACTAACACTTTACTCTTTTCCTGGGTTTATCTAAGAACCGCTTTTGTCCATCACACCCTCTCAAACTCCTTCACCAAAAACTACAGCCATTCTGAATTCTTCGCCACTAAGGCAGTATCATCCGCAAATAATATCATTTTCACTTCCCATCTATCACCCCTAACCCCTATCCATCAATTTCACCCCTCTCCCCTCCCTCATCATTCCTCTGCAGGCACTCTCCATAAATAAATTGGAAAAGCCAGCGGTGGACAATTACAACATCCCTATCATAACCCTCTCTTTACCCCACCATCTCACTCTCCCCCCTAATACTCTCACACATTTGCTATTCCTAAAAAAGGCCCTAAATACCTTTAACTGATTTACCCCCTACTCCATATTCCTCCAGCACTTTCCATAATTCCCCCCCTCTTCACTCTATCATTCATATGCTTTCTCCAGATCAAAAATAACACCCGTACACTTTCCCTTTCCTTTCTATCCTTTCTCCACAAGCATCTTCATCATCGTGAATACTTGATCCACACACCCCCTTCCCACCCTAAAATCCTCCTTGTTCTTCCCCCAATCTCTCTCTATATATATATATACTATACTATATATAAATATAATATATATATATATATATATATATATATATATATATATATATATTATATATATATATATATATATATTATATACATATATATATATATATAATATATATATATATATATATATATATATTATATATAATATATATATATATATATATATATATATATATATATATATATATATATATATATATATATATATATATATATATATATATATATATATATATATATATATTTTAGATATTTGTAATTTTGCGATTAGAAATTGGTTTTCATACGTGTATCAGTGTGAGCCAAATTTCAAAATTTTGGTAGAAAACGTGATTTGTGATTCGTGCGTCAAGAAGTGACTTTGTTAACGGACGGTATTTTATAATCTGTTTTGGATACAACGATTGTAACAATGGCTTCTTCTAATGCTGAGTTTATGGAAATGTGCAAATCCATGGGTTTTTCGGCTAAGGAAATCGCTGCTGCATTAAAAGATAGGATGGCTCAAGAAGCCGCGCTCGAACAACAAAAGATAGCTGCTGCTTTAGAAGAGAAAAAGTTAGCGCTTGAGGCAGAAGAGCGAAGGGAGAAAGCTAAGCTTGAAGATGAAAGGGAGAAAGCTAAGCTTGAAGCTGAAAGGGAGAAAGCTAAGCTTGAAGATGAAAGAGAAAGAGCTAAGCTTGAGGTTGAAGCGGGAGTAGAGAAAGCTAAGATCGAAGCTGAAGCGCAAAGAGTTAAGTTGGAGGCAGAAAAAGATGCAAGAGAAGCAGAAGAAAGAATGCTACAGATGAAGCTGGATGCTGAAGACAAACAGCGTCAGCATGACGCAGCAATAGCTTCACAAAGCACGCAGAGCAGCCACAGCAATTCCTACGCTAGCAAATACCCAAAGTTGAAGCTTCCATTCTTCGATGAAAGGAAAAATGATATCGAAGAATATCTATTAATGTTTGAAAAACAGGCGGAAGCGAACGACATCCCTATGGAAAAGCGAGCATTTGTTTTAGGGTGTTTCCTTACAAGTAAAGCGGTCAGTGTGTTCAACAATATGACTGTTGAAGAGCTGAAGAACTATGAAGGTTTAAAAAGAGCGTTATTGGAAAGATACGGACTTACTGAAAGTGGGTACTGTGCTAAGTACAAAACCATGAGTCCTACAGAAGATGACAACCCTAGGGTGTATCTACAAAAGATAATTGAAGCTCTTAAAAAGTGGATTTCTGCAGCAAATGTAACACTGACACCAGATGATCTTATTGAGTTTTTCTCAGTTGATAAGTATTTAAATACTGTCCCAAAAGAACTCGCGACTTACCTAAGGGAAACGAAGAAGAAAATACCGGAAGAGATAATAACTAGTTCAGAAGGATATATGGAAGCGCATCGTATAAAGTTCGTATCAAGCAGTCACACGCGAAGTCACAATCACGCAGACAAAGGTCACAATAACAGTAATAATTTTAGATCGAAAGGCGGTGGCTACTCGACGAATAGTAATCATAAAAATAGCAGACCAACAATGCATCTAGAGCAACCAACAATGAAAGCAGGATCGGAAGTGGGAGTGGCGACAGACAGGGTCATCGTCGCAGTAGCAGTGAGCCCAGAGAGGTGATCACGTGCTTTAAGTGTCAAAGGAGAGGGCATCTCACGAGAGATTGTAGAGCCCCTCCCTATTTCAACAACAGTGGTAGAGGACAAAGCAATTCAGGAAAACAGAAGGAAGAAACAAAGAGCACGGGAGCATCCGGAGTCTTTGATAGCGGCAACAAAGTCCTGAATAGTTCGGGTGAAGAGCCGAGTCTCCTGAATGAGATAGAGAAGGTGGAAAAGGACGAAGTGTCACACCTACCTGTAACGTATGGGACGGTGAATGGCTATCAAGTCAAAGCCCTCCGAGATACCGGTTGTAGCGTAGTAGTTGTGCGAGAAAAATTCGTACCGAAGAGGTGTTATGTCGGAGACAACATGAAGATAAGGTTTGTTGGAAACGGTACGGTGATTGAAGCTCCTCTCGGCAAGTATCGATGTGATTACCGCTCGTTATTACGTGGGGTAAGGACTAACCGCAGCAGTGCTGCGGGAAGTCGTATAATGATTTAGTCATTGGGAGATGTCAAAGCGCGCATTGCCCTAAGTCAGCCTACCCCGCATGGGAGTCGACCGCGGTGTCGAGGGCCTCGTAAAGTAGAGGTTGCGCATAACCGTAGAAGTATGCTGGTCCCCATCGCTGAGAACGCTGAGGAAGATTCACAAGAAGAATCTGATCGGACAAATCATAATTTTGGAATGGCGAGTTTGGAGGTGGAAGATTTTTACAGAGGGAAACCGTCAGTGCCACAATCCTTGGACGTCAATAATAAAGATGTCGAGCTAACCGCGGAGCCATCACTGAATGTGATGATAGGGTCCCAGCGTTCACTTAAAGATGAAAAAGTTACAGGAAAAGAAGAAGTTGACGTCCCTACAAAACCACTAAGAGATGTTGAAGAAGACACAGGTATAACAGATGTCCAGGAGACATCAGTTGAAGAAAGTACACGTTGGGCTGATGAAACAGACCGTACTTACGGAGATGGTGAGATATTGAGAGATGATGCAGTCGTTCACATACAAAGTTCTGAAGAGGAGAATGTTGTAGCTGTGGGTGAAGGGGAAATAACCCATGGTGATGAAGTACAAGAACTTGTTAGCGATCGGGAGACTTTTAAAAGTAAGCAGAAAGACGATGTCACTCTACAGAGGATATGGAGGTCAGTGGAAAAAGGTGAAAACAAGTATATAGTAAAGAATGGTGTACTATTTAAGAGAGTCATGGAAAACCAACAGGAGAGGTTTACTTTGGTGGTACCGAAAGAGTACAGAAGTAGAGTTATGAAGGTGGCACACGACGAAGTCTTCGGTGGTCATCAGGGGGTAAAGAAGACAATGGGTAAAATTACCCAACAGTTCTTCTGGCCAAACATATATTTGGACGTAACTAAGCATTGTTACTCGTGTGATATATGCCAGAGAACGTGCCCGAAAGGCTCAGTGAAGAAGATACCTCTGTGTCCAATGCCTATCATTGAAGAGCCGTTTCAAAGAGTGATAATCGACCTGATCGGACTAATCTCACCACCATCTTCAGAAGGGCATCAGTATGTCCTAACACATGTGGATGCCGCCACGTGCTATCCTGAAACTGCACATCGCAGAAACATGACTACACAGAAAGCTATAGGAGGGTGCGGTGAAAATATCAGTGAAGTGAAAGACACGATGTCTCAAAGAGAGGAAGAAAAAGAATGCAATATAAAGGAAGTTTGTGATAGTATGCCGAAACGCAGAGAGAAGATTAAGAGTTATTACCTCAGCAGTAATTGCTTGACAGGTCCGACTTATTTGCGTTTTCAGGATTGAAGGATGGGAATAGAGGGAGACAAAGTTCAATTGAACTTGGTCTAAGATGGAGAATTAAAATCATTGTGCCAAATACCTTTGGTGAAAGGGAGAGAAGTTAAAACGCCAAGACTGCCATAGAAAAATGGTACGGCCGGATGATGATACAAAGTGGCACAATGAATGGTTTGAAAATGAGCTGGCAGGAGAAGACATCGACAGTATGGAAAAAGTGTGGATAGTTAAAAGAGATATGTGCGGAGAGGATGATAGAACATACTTCGGGATGATTAAAGAAGGAATTTCAGGAAAGGAGGAAAGAAGTAAAAATGGTTGTAAAAGTGTGAAGTATGGTGATGATAAGAAGACACATGTGAAGAATTATCACGTGCTGAAATTATTTTTCGCAAGGAAGATGATAGTAGTTAGCAGGAAGGACGAAAAGTGTCGGAAGAAACGCAGAAAGTCAAAGAAATGTGTGATATTATGGAGGAAGTCGAAGAGAGAAGGAGATGACGAAGAAAGAAGAAGATGTAGGTCTGGAGGAAAGGGTGTAAAGAAAACACTGATAATTGTGTACAGGAGTGAGATGCCGATAATTGTGGTCATTGTAAGAATAATGGACGAAAGGAATGAAGCCGACTATTTTGTTGAAAATAGATTGAAATATTTTGTGACCCGGCATGAACACCCGAATACTCTTAAGACTGTTCTTTAAGTAAGTCATATGCTGAAGATACATTGAGTTCATCATCAGAAGTCTCTACTGAAGAAGGAGCACTATGTAAATGAAATCAATGTTTTAATATCATGTACATAAAGCAAAATGTACCAATTTGCTTCATAATGGGGGGCCAAAGATGTAATATAATGGTACATGAAATATACAACATTACTTTCATTTATGTATTTTAAAGGAAAGTCCAAGTATTGCCATTGCAATATTATTTTTCTGTTATGTATATTTGATGTATGCTGCAAAGGCCCAGTTGAAATATTGTAAATATGTTTGTAATTTTTAAGTGCAAATAACAACCAATGAAAACTCATTTTTTGAAACTTATTTTTGAAATCTGGATTATCATTGGTCGTCATTGCTAAAGCTTTATTAATAATAGTTAAATAAATAATTCTAGTAGACTGATGTTTTATTATTATTATTATTATTATTATTATTATTATTATTATTATTATTATTATTATTATTATTAATATTTTTAAAGCATTTGAAAAGGATACTACGTCTTACTTTATATATATATATGATTATATATATTTATTATATATATATATTATATATATATATATACTATATATATATTATATATATATATATATATATAGTAGTATTTACTATTATATTATATATTATATATTATATATAACTATATATATATATATATATTTAATAATATATTTTATTGAATAAATGTAATTATTTTTGTAAATTGTGGCAGCAATATCTTCAATTTTTGTTACCTTCGTTTATATTTTGGTTTTCAACGAAAATTGGTTATTTTCTTGAGAAGGAGAATGTTCATAAGAATACCAATCTTTCGTTCTTTCTAAATGTTTGGTGTATATTTGTCTTGATAAATTAATTGATAAATGTATACATCATTTTATTTATTGTTTTAAAGGTTGGTGATTGGTTAAAACGTGCGTCTCAAATACCTCCCAAATTAATAAATAGTAAAAAACGAGAAATTAAATTATATCTAGCTTTTCCATTGTTGCAATTGCCCAGGGCACACATTCTCTAACTGCTTTACTTCCTTACGTTATCCAATTGAATTTTTAATATGTTAGTGTGTTATATTTTGTATCCAAGAAGTGGTTCTGTTTTATATAATTTTATTAAAAGTTATTTTAATATGTGTTTTAAATTTAATATGGTGATATAATTTTCGATGTGGAAAATATTGCTATTTTTTCATAGTAAATATAAAGGTATTTAAAGGTGTGTTTATAAAGTAATTTGTGTTTATATTGTAATTGTCGTATGCATAGCTATTTCAAAGCGTCGTCTGCATATGCGATTCTGCAAAGTGCATTGTGTCCAAATTGTTGCTAGATATGACTGGCAGGTAAGCTTATGTATTGTTGAAATTTAATTCTTGAAGTGTTGCAAATATTTTATTGTATTAATAAATATAAAACGCTTATC
>JABUQX010089765.1:0-25835 GCA_015478945.1 Trachelipus rathkii
TGTATATTATATGTATTATAATGTAATATATTTTTTTTTTATATACTTTTTACCTTATTTAAAGGAAGTAAGAAAGTATTGTATAGTTTTGTAAGGTCTTTGTCATTGATATAGAGTTATATTTGCATGCAATTTGTTTTGTATGTGTTGCATGGAGGTGGTGGTTAACTGCAGAGATCTCAAGGAGAAATTTTCTGGTACAATGATTCCAATAAGTAGTTGCTTTTAGACGTATGTTAATTTTCTCAATTAAGAAAGAAATAGGGATAACTGGTCTGGATACTGATCCTGGTTTGGAGATTGGTTTATGTTCATAGTGTGGTCAGAAGCGTCAAGTAAGAGTCCGCAGAATTTGTAATGACGGTGGAAACTTGGATGGTTTTTTTTAAGTGCATATATATATATCAAGTGTATGAGAGGAATTGGTAGAAATTAGTGTCAATAATTATTGTGTGTTAGGTGTTTGAAATTTATTTTAGGTTTGTGCGATATTGGTTTGTAGGTTTAATGTCTTTGAGAATACAAATGAGAAATTTGTATGAGTATAATTGTAAAGGTGTGGTGTATTGTTTAGAGATAATTAAGGTGTTTTGTATAATATTTATTAATTGGTTGATATCTTCAATGATAATGTTTATTAAGTTTACACATAACTTTAGTTTTGAAACATCTGTTTGAAAATCTATGGAGAAATGGAAGGATTATAATTGGTGTATAATGTTTCCTGATTTGTTTTAAGTTGCGATAGAACCCTTGTGTATTCATGAATTTGTGCATTTAACTTTGTGATGGCCGTTTCTGAATAGAACCCCGAATACAGCATTAATTTCACTTCACTTAAAGAGGTTTTCAGATCATCGGAAGTTGCGTTGCCAAAAAATGTTTTTAAAATTTTACCGCCCAAATTAAAAAGAACTCTCATTTCTGGTATCTTCGTGATTTGTATATGAAAATAACTATGGATTTTCAAGTAATTGTTATAGTTTAATTATTTTGTTTTTTTAAGTGATCATTTATATATTTTGATTGTGCTGGGGTATGCATAATAAGATTCCTTTGGATATTATAGAATCTGGCTGTATATCTAGCTTGTGATAATAGTTGTATTATTGAGATTTTAATAATTTCTTATTGTGAGTTATATTTTAATCTTCAATTTCTTTGAAAATGGCGATGTCATACTTCTCCTGGAGTATAAAGGAGATAATGTCTTACAAATTCTTGTATTGTACAAGCTATTTTTTTTTCCCTATTATTTTTGATCTATAGACCCAGGAAATAGTCTCGATTTGCCATTTTCAACTAGTTTCCGAGATTCAATTCCATATAAAAGGGAAGCAGAGTTGGAATATGATATTTTCCATGTTTATGTAACAAGTAAGGAAGAGTGTACTATTACGCTGTCTTTGGGATATTTTCTATTTACTTTTTAAATTATTAAGTTGATAATGTGCTAACATAAATTAAGTTTGCTTAATAGTTGTGTCATAATGATGCTTTTACATTTGGTGTTGTGTTTTACATGTTGATTATGAAATGTTTTCCCTTTGCAAGGACATATTTGTTGAAGGAGAATGATATGAGGTGACGTCTGTTTTGGGTTGTTAGATTGTAGGTGTGGACGTGATTCATAGGGATGAATTAGTGAGAGTGTAAAGCAGGAGGTTAGGTATGAGGAATAAAGAGTAGTGTGCTGCTAACTCTCGTAGAATGGTTGTTTTTTGTGTAGGAGTAATTGTTTTGTTTTGCTCGTGTGACTGTTACTGAAGAAGGGGGGCTGTAGGAGGAAGGAGAATAAAGTTTGTTGTAGTTTTTGAGCTTTGGTTTGTTTGGGGTTAAGTTTTTAATCTGACTGCGCATTTCATTGAGAGGTTGTTGAGATGTGTCCTTTATAAATGCGGGTGGTTGATAGCTTTGTGATCAAGTCGTCAATAATACAAAGGGGGTGTTGGAGGTGGTGTATCTTAAGCGGATGGCTATGTGGTTTGTGGGAATATATTGGGAAGGGTGTAAGTTAATTGCGGTTTTATTGTTTCCTTCGAAGGTGGAGATAGAAGACGTGTTGAGAGGGGAATCATGTCTAGAAGGAGAAAAAGTTGGTAATAGTCGTGAGTGAGATGTTGATTGTATTGGAGATGTTGGAAAGAGGATTGTTCTAGGTAGTGTTCTGAATAATGGAGTTGCGTATATAGTAGGAGAAGATGATCTTAGGAAGAGTGGGTTGAGGTATGTGGGATTATGAGAGAGCGAAGTTGATGATCGAGGAGGAATAGGAGTTTAGTGGGGGTGTGGATGAACGTGAGGCGTATGTAGGAGGAAGTAAAGTGTAAAAAGAAGTAATGGTCTTGTCGATTTATGATGAGAAGGGGGATCGGTGGGGACAAAGTATGATGGATTGCCAGGGTGTTCGGTGCTGTGTGAGGGTACTGTTTGAAGTATGAAGTTGGGGTTGAATGTAATGTTTTGATTTGGAGTGGTTGGTGTGGAGGTTACTGAGGAGGGGTGCTGTGTTTGATTTTTAAACATGTCTTCGTGTGTACTAATAAATTCTTTCAGCTATCTACTCCATTGAAGAGGAGTTTGTTTCAGAAATAATTTTGGAGGTTAATGACCGTTCCTTTGTTGTCTAATATTACAGACATTAGTTGCCTATGTGTATGTCTTTTAGTAAAGCTCGTTTGGTGTTGTGTATCGATTTGTTTTTGTGTGGATTCCATTAAGTGTTTCGAGCCATTTCTCTGGTAACACAAATGTGATCATTGATGTTGATTTCGGTGGTAATGGAGAGTGTGAACAGTGATTTTGTAGATTTGGTATTAATGCATAGTAATCGTTTTTTTTATAAATGAAAGAAGAAGGAAATGGGGTGTGGTTTGCATATTTGAGTTGACTCTCTCTCTCTCTCTCTCTCTCTCTCTCCTCTCTCTCTCTTCTCTTCTTTCTCTCTCTTCTTCTCTCTTCTCTGCTCTCTCTCTTCTCTCTCTCTCTCTCAGACACACACACACACACACACACACACACACAGAGCGTTTTGTTATAGTGATGAAGAAGAAAATGGGGTGCGGTGCCGATTAGAAGAATTGAAAGTATGTTATTTAGAGACTTGCGCGAAAGGAGGAAAATTTACTTTTGCCTTATCATGTGATCTGTGTTGGTAGAATATAAGTATCTTGAGAAAGTTTTTGCGACTTTGAGTGACAATCTCTCACAGAGAGCTTTTGATTGGAGGTGACTATACAACTATGTTTGAAGTGGAGGTTTTTTTTTCCACTGGAGTTCAAAACTGTTCTAATTTTGTAGATATCTTGATTCTTATATTCCTGTGCCACGTTGTCTGAATTTATTTAGAATCTTCGGGTAGGCTGTGGCCTCTGTAATTACACGTCTAGGAGGGGCTTTGTATGTGATGTCTTTTTTAGCATGTGCTGCGTTGTTATAGTGATGACAGAAATATTCGGACATATTCGTGGTGAATTGGTCGTATGACAGATTAGAAGTATTTTAGTTTGAGTAAATTGGCAAAGAGGGATGAACTCTTGGTGTCACATGTTTATTTTTTTCAGAATGTTTAATTTTCCAGGAGGGGTCATTCTTTGATTAATGAGAATCTTAGATACTGGTCATCTTTCTTTGGACTTCTATTGTATGCATTATTACAGTTGGCACAGTTAACATTGTTTAAATGAGAGTTTGTTATTTGTATAAAATATCTATCGTTCCGTGTTCTGTGTTTTTTCTTTAAAAGAGCCACATAATGAACTGAACCTTAGGGGGAAAGTTTTGCTTCGATTTAACCGAATATATCTTGAGTTTGCACTTCACAGTAATGTGTCGACCCTGTTTGACCTTTTAACTAGTGTGAAACGTATTGTAATTATTCTCACATGTGTGGAGATTGGAATTTGCGGATGAGTGTTATGAAGATTCAGGAGAGTTTGATACGTTTTGTTAAGGGTCTCTATATGAAGGCTATCTTTGCTTGTCTGTAGTGATATTTTTTTCCTTTAGGTTATGAGAAGAATAAGATTTTTTGTGGGCATGCGGGATAAGTAATTGTCACTTTTTTGTGCGAAAAGCGGATATGTTGAAGTTCTCTTCAATTTCTTAGGTATTGATTATGTCATCGAGGTGGCAAAGATGGTAACAGAGAGAGCTTGGCTCTCAAGTGTATGTAGCATTCGTTTTATACATGGGTGAGAGGGTAGCAATCTAAAAGTGTGTAAGAGTTGATGTACCTGTAATCGGCTACAATTTTGGGACAAGGGAATTTTTTTTCTGGGGATTACAAGAAGAGGTGAGCTATGTGGAGAAGATATTTGTTTCATGTAACTCTTTTGAAGAAAGTTTGTGGTCCATTCATCTATATGTGTGAGATATTTACAGCATGTGGATGTCGATATTGTGGGTGACATAGCACCTTCGAGGCGTTCCTGGTTTTAGTTGAAGAGAGAAATTTGGTAATGGACAAATGGAGACTTTATCAACTTCGAGGGCGATGACGCATTTATATGAGAGTAGAAGTTGCAGTAATTTATCGAATAATATTGGGTCATGCAAAAGAGTGCTCTTTTTAAAGGTAGCAAGGTGTGTAAGAACAGTTTTTATTGGAGCATCTAGAACTGTAATGGGGTTTGCAGTGGAAATGAGGGTGCTCTTTTGTAATGTTTTGGGGAAATTGCTTAAATTAGTAATGTATATTAATATTGTACTTATCTTATCGGTAATGAAATAAAGCTGATACATTTATGTGTTCAGTTTATTATTTTAGAACCCAAACGAGAGTTTTAGGATTCTGTGCCTATATATATATATGGAAGGAGTATGAGAGTTTATTTAGTAGAAGAGAGTAAGAGTAGTAGATATGTAGAGAGAGAGAGAGAAGAGAAGAGAGAGTAGAATGTGGAGTTAGAGCGTGGTAGTGGGAGCATTTATGTGTCATAACGTGGTGTTTTGTTTGCTGTAGGTGATGCTGTGGTTTTGTGATTTTCTTTTCATTTTCTGTGTTTCATGACATTAATAATGTAATTAATATAATATTAATATAGTTATTTTAATTAATTGCTAATTTTATTAATTGTAAAAGCAGTGTTATGTTAAATATTATATTTTTTCGCGTCCATCTATTCTTGCCTTAAATTCAAGCCTAACTGACCTAATTATGACATTTGTAAGTTATTATATGTTTATTTCAGATATATTTATCATGCTGATTATATGTTTGTATTGTTTTGAGAGCTAAAATTACATTCAGCTATTTATTATTGTTTAGGGTTATTTTGGCTGTCTAATTTTGTATTTAATTTGGATATTTCCGGATTTGTTCTGAAGCTCCTTGCATAAATTCGTCGTATTTTTCTTAATTATTGTTATGGTTATTGGTTCTTATGGTAGATTGTCTTTTTTCATTATCTTTTGTGTGCTGTCGATAAATATGCTGGGTAAATATTGTTTGTAGACGTTGTTGCTTATTTGGAGAAGTATCGTCTCTGATTTTTATGATTTATTGATACTTTTTGTATTTATTTTTTGTTCTGATATTTTTATTTTGCTTCCCCTTTTCTTGGAGTTCTGGGCGGAAGAATAGCAACTATGATTTTTGTGTCAGGTGAGTGGATTGAGTCTTTTTGCAGTATTGTTTGTTCTGATCTCTATTTTCTTGTGTATTTGGTGGAGAATGGAACAGTTGATTTGATTTTTAATTTCATTCTTTGTTTTATATTTGTGGACGTTGCTCCTTGTTTTGTGCGATTTTAAAGACTGTTGAAGTTAAGGTCGCACCTCCTTTTTATTGTATGCTTATTTAATTTATGATGGGTTAACTCTTTATAATTAAGATGATGTGATGCTTTCCTCACTATGGAGGGTTATTTGGTTGTGTTGTTTTTTTTTTTGGAAATTTGTTTTTTTTGTGTGTTTTCATTTTTGGATGTTTCGCATAATATTGTAGATGTTGTAACTATTCCTATATTTATATTATGGAAAAAATAAATGGGTTTTAGAATGATAGCGATTCATTAGAGGGTTATTCTATATATATTTATATAATTATATTATATTATATATATAATATATATATATATATATAATAGTATTATATATATTATATATATATTAATTATATATTTATTATATATATATATATATAATTTGATTTTGCGTACTCAAGAATTTGATTCATGAGTCCGCCATTCTCAAACTATGCCAGTCCACCCTGTCTTCTTCCTTTTAATATATAAATCGAAACATCTCAACGACTTTCAATTTATTCTCTTCTATTACCCCCTTTTTACACTCACGATAATCTCTCTATTTAATCGGGTCAATTGCTCCTCTTTTTATTCAATTCTTTTCACACCATAACACAGCCCCTAAAGATTGTCCATCTGCACACGTTGAATTCTTTAGATTCTATAACCATTCGTGTATTTGCCAGTACCATTAGTGTACTACTATACATTACATCTAGGTTAACAACATACCCTTATTATACTCTATGCGCACTCAAGACTTAGTCCACTTTGTATTCACCAAAGATCCCTAATCTGAACACATTCCTTCCTGCCATTCACAAACTTTTCTTACTATACACTCTGCACTTCATCCGTTCCCTTTTCATTTCAACATATATATCTCTAATATTTTAAATTCACACACTTGTTACAAGTGCTCACCATCCATACTAACTTTAGCATCTCGAGACTCTCCTCACTTATCAACACCATAACACTACTGCTTTATCTTACTTTTACTTTTCAAACCCCTCCTTGTTACACAGCCACCCTGCCTTAAACTCCCTTCAATTAAATACTCCCTGAAATTCTCTTCAGAGTTCGCCACACAAAACAACATCATTCGCACATATATAGTTAGTCTAATCTCACGTCACTCTCGTCCATTCTTCCATCATTCTTAAATTTCCCCTGCCACCTAGAGGACCTCATCCTCTAATTCTTCATTAACCTATTATTCCATATAAAATATTATATAACCAAACAATTAACACAATTCTGGGCCTCACTTCCGAAAAAAGATTTTTTTATAATCCAATAATCTATAATTCAAAGTTTCCAGTTCTTTTACTTCTTTCTTTTTTTTTTTTTTTTTTTATTTTTTATATATAAGTGTTTTTAAATTTTTAATTTTTATCGGTTTTCTAATGGCAGGCGTTTTCCACCATGTTACATTGCGGGTTGCTTTTTAAATTTAGTCTTTTGTTTTAGTCATTTGTTTTAGTTATTTTGTTTATCTTTTTTTTTTTCGTGTGTGTTGTTTTTTTTTTATTTTTTTTATTTAATTTTTTTGTTAGTTAATTTGTGTAGCATTTGGTGCTTTTTTCTAGATCTTTAAATTTTTCTTTTATTATATTAGCCGTTTTTACTATATTATGTTACTAAATTTCCCTATTTTTTTATATATTAGGTATCAAGTATTTTGCGGCTATTTTATATTTATCTTATTATTTTTTATCTTCTCTTTTTTACATTTGTGTTTTTCTTTTTACTATTTTTGTTCGTTTGTTTTTGTCTGTTTGGTTTTTTGTTTTTTTGCTGTGGCTGTGTGTGCATGTAGGATGGCGGCAGCTATTTGCACATATCTCGACTTTACTAGTTCGTATTTATTATATATCGCGGGACTTTACGAATCTAACTTGCCTCTGTGGAATATCACTCTCTATTATTCTACCACCCTTAACTTTTGCCTCTTGTCTCGGAGATTCTTCAGATGCTAAGAATTTTCAATATGCATTTTCGTAATCTCTATTTAATGCGTGAAGTTCTTGAGAATGTCCAAACCGTACAAACTTATTTGTTCATATATTGTTATTATTGAGTGGTGGAGTTATTTTTTTTTTTTTTCTTATGTAATACATAAATTCACTCCATATCATCTTTTTTTTTTCCGAGATTCTCGATTCTCCTAACTTCGATTTCCTACTTTTTGCGCTTCTGTAAATCTGTTCTGTCTTCTAACTACCATATTATCTTTGCTTCTAGCTCCCTTGTTCCTTCTATAATCTTATATATTATCTGAATTTTTCAGCCTTTTTGAATATCCTTACCACTGTCTCACGAGACTGTTATTCTCTTCCCTCATCCAAATCTTGATGTCCTTTTTTTCTTTATTAGGTGGATTTCTAAATTGTACACATACACTGAATGGTTGGTGGTTTCTCTCTTTCCACTGATTTAGGTGGGGTAAGGCCGAATCATTCAGCATTTCAACGATCTTGTAGCAACTAATTTAAAGAACCTACACAACACATGTTCCGGATCGTCCCAACCATTCCTGAACACACTTGACCTATGTTTCACTCATCTAATCCTTTTTCTCTCTTAAATACCCTACTTGCTCGCTATCGTAATATTCTGAGACCACGATATATTTTCTGTCTCAATTTTAATAACTTTTCTTCTCCAACAGCTCCATCCTTGCCTCTACCGTTTTTCTCTGCATATTGTCTTGCTGCCGATGGGGGTCCTCGCGTTGCTTCTACGCTAACTATAATTGGATTGTACTGCTTGTCTCTGGTGACGCTGTCGGACTTCTTGCCGATTTAAGGTTGAGCGTATCGTTGATGGTTATTAGCAGGTTCAGTTCCTTTTTTCGTAACTAAATCTTCTTCTCCTCATAATTCATGGTTCGCTCGTGCTTGTTCTCTGGCCTTTTAGGCTAGAGACAAATGCGTATCGGGAGTGGAAAAATTCTCGTTTCTCCTATCACTTTGTATTTAAATTTTTTCTATCGTGCTATAATCGTTGCAGGGATACTCTTTCTGACGAGCAAAGCGGCTCTTTTCATCTATTATTCATCGAAAGTGCGCATAACTTCCTGACTCTCACTGATAAATCTTTCTGGGCCTCTTGCCAAAAAAAATTTCTAACAACTTCTGTAAACTTCCTTCCTCTTCTTTTATTCTATCTTGTATTGGTTCTTGTTTTGCTGATTTATTGTTTTTCTCACTGAAAGGCCGATTCTTTCTTCGGCTCCTTTCCGTAGTTTCCGCTTAACTCATTTTTATCCTTTCTTGGAATGCCTGGCATTCCTCATACTCCACCTTCTTCTCCTAGGTGTCCTATGCTGTCTTTGCCTGTGATTCATTTGATCGGTTTTTTTTTTTTTTTTTTTTTTTTCCATGGGGCTCCTGAAAACTATAAACTTTAGGAAGGCGGGTGGTCCCTTTTTTGATTTTTGGCATTCCCTCCAGATTTCTTGAGGAGTTGTGCTTCGTGCTTACCAGCCATCTCGTTCAAATGCTTCATATTCACTATTTCTCAATATCTAATACTTTCCCCTCAGTGTTGGATTTATCATCTTTTATCTATTTTTTTCCATCCTATTTCGAAAAAAGGAATTTGTCTTGATCCTCTAACTACGCCCATATGCTCTCACTCTTGTTATTCTCTTATTCTAAATCTTTGAAACACTTCTTTCTTCAACATTTTTCTGCGCTGATTTTTAGCATCATTCTGAGTCTCATCACTTTTCTTTTCCGATTGGGTTTCTCTTAGTGTTACGTTGTTTTTCGGGCGTCTATTTGTCGAGTCTTTTTACTGGCGATTATTACTTTGTCCTGGTTGTATTTAACTGATCTATTTGTTTTCCCGCCCTCAATAACTGATTATCTGGTAACTTGCCATTATGTTGGCGATTGCATTATTCTGCAATTGCATGGATTTTCCGGCGTTATCTATATTACCGTGCTTGCTTGTTTTTTTTTTTGTTGTCTCTTGAATTCTTCCGCTCATGTTTTGGGGTTGTCTCTTCTTTGCATTCTTTGCTTACATTCTTATTTCTATTTTTCATAATTCGCTGCAATTTATCTTTAGGTTCTTTGTTTATGGGGACGTAGGCTTTCTTCCTTGCTTCTTTCTATCAAATTATAGTGTGTTCCTCAGTGCGGTTTTCTGTCTTTGGTGTTATCTGCCGTTATGTTACGTTTATTTCCTACTTTTCATTGCTAAGTGATGCTCTCACCTGTCTACTATTTTGTCTACGCTATGTCCACTCGTATTCCCGATTGACTCGGTCCTTTCATTCTTTCAACTCATTTCTATCCTTTTTGCGTCCTCTCCTTGTTACTTCTAAATTGACCTCTCTGTCTCATTTCTTCTCTCGAATTCTTATTGGTCTGTGTTCGGGGCTGATCTGATATGTAATTCCTGGGTGGTGTCGTCTTCAACCATGGTAAGATTAATTTCTTTAACATCCGCAACTTCGGGAAAAACTGCCTTCACACACATACACTCTTTCTAAACTTTCCATTTTTCCTACATTCCTCTTCTATCTTCATTTGTACAATATTATTCTCATAACTTGCCTTACAAAAACTAACAATAAAAATTGTTTGTAAATACACTCACATTACTACGGTTTTCTAGGTGCGGCCTCAAAATAAAACTGGGAGTTTCGTTTAGAACTGCGAGAGCTTTTTTTCCTCTTCTCAGTTGCTTCCGCTATACAAGCTCATCCGCCCTTGTATGGTATACTGCTCTCATATAGGATTGGGGCTCTGGTTTCACCCGCTTTTTTGCGACAGTTGTCGGTCAAAGGCCAAAATAGGCTTAAATCTTTCTGGTACTTTCCAGTGTCACTTGACCCTCTATCTTTTGCGTGCTGATCTGTTGGTGCTATTATTCTCTTTACTATATGTGCATAAACGGCAGGTTGCTCGAGGGAGCTTATTTCACCTCGCGTGCCCACCTTTACGACCCCTTCGTAGCACAATGGGTGCTGTTTCGGCTCTTTTGTTTTTGTCGTTTGATATTTGGTTAACTCTAGCTGGTTCCTGCGGTGCTTTCCCTTTTTTCCTGCCTACCTCTGTTCGTGAATTCTCATTCCATCTTCTGGTGTTTTGCCTGTTTTGATAATTTTATATTCTCTCTCACTTTGTAAAGTTTGCGTCTGTGCTCTATTCGTGCGTAGTTCTGGCGTTAGTGTATGAATTTCTGAGGTGTGCACACCCCTATTGAATATGGCTTTGCCCGTGAGGTGGTGTATTATAACTGTAAAAAAAAAAAACATCTTTTGGAACATGTTCACCTGCACATCAAGCCTCACTTATCTCGTCAATACATACTTTTGATGCCATTATATGTGGATAGCAAATATCAATACCATGCCAAACATATTTACTTGAAAGTACCATTATATATATATAATAATTTAATGCAACGCACATACTTATTTAAAACTAAATTAGTTACCCTTTAAAATTGTTTTCTATTATTAATAATATAAAGTATACTATTTTAATGGATAACAAATGTTTTTAGTATAATCTAAATAAAAGGCTTGAAAACAATTTTTTTTTGAATTGATATTTGTCTTTGATACCACTAAACAACATACTGCAAAAGGTGCTATGACTTAAATAACAGAAATATATAAAGAAGTGAGCGGTTACACCTTGTATTTGGTGGTACCGTTACAATTTCGGTTACTTAGTACCATTTTCAAGTGTTTTGCACCGTGTTAAGGCTGCTATATGTGTGGATGGGTTCTTTTCTCCCAAATATTTGATATTCGTCTTTATTTGCCGTACACACACACGCACGGAATTCGTAAATATTTTCTTCTGATACAGCATGTGTGGATGGGAAAATTTTGGTAAATGTTTGTTCATCGACATGGTTTGCCATATACTCCAATCTTTTCCATCGCTTGTCGATAAAGTTTACACATCAAAGGAACAAATGTTTAGAATTTACCTCCTTCCACCCATTCTTCACCAAATGTCAGTATAAAATTCAAAATTTTATCTTTAATTTAAATTTTTAATAAATACTGTTCGCATACGTAACCTAATTTATATATATATATATATATATATATATATAGTTAATGACAGCAGAGTAATATATATATATATATATATATATATATATATATATATATATATATATATACATTTATTTTGCTGTTATATATAGCATATATATATATATATATATAAATATATATAAAGAAATGTTTTTTTAAAAAATATATATATATATATATATATATATATATATATATATATACATTAGTGATTTGTTAAGATGTAATTTTTTTAGCATCCGCGATGCGGGATGCGTGGATGTTTCGATTTTAATATCCGCGGATGCGGATGTTTGATTATATATATATATAGTATATATATATATATATTATTGTTGTTATATATATATATATATATATAAGGTTATTGTTATATATATATATATATATTATTATATATATAATATATTTAAAATATATATATATATATATATATTAGTGATGCAGGTAACATCCGCATTCGCATCCGCACATTATTAAAGATCCGCATCTGCATCTGCATCCGCGCTTTGCCCTGCGGATGTGGCGCGGTTGCGCGGATGTTTATTATCGAGATTTGATAAATAAAATTTTATAATAAAAATACTTTAAGATGAATCTGAAAAACAAAATGAAAATGAAAATGAGTTGATCGCAATTCAAAAACGGCTTGGCATTCCATATCTTAATATTATCAAAGACATTCCAACTCGCTGGAATAGTACACTTCATATGATGAAAAGAAGTATTGTTCAAAGAACCTCTTGCTTCGTACGCCAGTTCGTTTTCCAAAGTTAACATTCTTATTAATGTGGAAAATGACATCATATCACACTGCATTAAGCTATTGAAACCATTTGAAGAAACTACAAAAAAATCAGGGCCTCTACAGCTTCGTCTCCGATATAATACCATTAATCTCAACGCTAAGAAAGCATTTTGAACCATCTTCAAATGAAAACGATGACGGTTTAAATAGAATGAAAGATGTAATTAAACTAGAGATAGAAAAGCGCTTTGGTTCTGTGGAAATTAATGACCTTCATACTATTGCAACTTACTTATTTGCCTTTATAACGGGGATCTTATAACGGGGGTAAGGTGCGTCACATGCACTGGAAACATAAAAGTAGTAGAAGAATATGACGCAAGTCGAAAAGAAAGCCCAGCCTTACCGACCCCTTTATACATCTTTTAGTAGAATGTCGCAGTCCGAAAATCTACTATAGAGCTTTACGGGACCGTGACGGATCCTGACTATGACATCTCGTCAATGTAGGGTTCTTCCTTTGGCCCAGGTGGGCTACAACCATACCCCCTCATAAAACCTCGACATTCACTCCTACTGTGCTGTGCACCCTTCTTCTCGCCTCTGCCAAACTCACATTCCCCTCCTCCAGGCATTCCTTTACTGACTTAATCCACATTTTCTTCGGTTTCCCAGCCGGTTGATTCCCAGGACACACACCACTATACATCCGCGCTTTCAACCAACCGACTATCATATATCCTTTCCGCATGACCAAACCATCTCAACGTACTTTCATTTATTCTCTCATTTACTCCTTTCTTCACACCACAACTCCCTAATACGTTCATTCCTCATTTTATCAATTCTTCTCACACTTAGCACATCCCTAAGATTGTCCATCTGAACACATTGCACTTTAGATCTATACCTTTTATTCCAGACCATAGTTTCAACTACTGATACATTAACACAGTGGGGTAACAAAAATACCCTCACTGTAATACCCTAGCGCACTCTAAACTTAGTCCATTTACATCCACCAAGGATTTAGACTGCACCAGCCACCTCCCACCACATCCGGCAATTCCTACCACACTCCCACATCATATATATATATAGTTATAGATGAGTTAGTATATAGTAAAGATATATATATATATATTATAGCAAGATATATATATGTTATTATATATATATATATATATATATTATATATATATACATATATACATATATATATATATATATTATTATTATATATATATATATATATATATATATATATATATATATATATTATTATATATATATATATATATATATATATATATATATATATAGCATGCATATTTTTTTTTTATTATTATTTATTGTTATATATATATATATATATATATATATATATATATATATATATATATATATATATATATATATATATATATATATTATATATATTAGGGATGCCGGATATCCGGCAACTATCCGGTATCCGGCCTATCCGGCCAAGTTTTTGACTATCCGGTATCCGGCCGGATATCATTGTTATCCGGCCGGATAACCGGATAATTACTTTCCTAGTAGGTTCTTCCTCGTTTGGGGAAATATTCCAAATAATTTGAAAATTATATATATATATATATATATATATATATATATAGATATATATATATATATATAAGGTTATATATATATATGTTATGCGCGCGGTGAAGAGGGGTATGAAGAAGATATATATATATATATATATATATATATATATATACTTCAAAACTATCTACAAAACAAGAGGTAAAAATGAACAGTTTGAAGGAGGATTAATGAGGACATATAAGGAATAGAAGCCTTCTGGAAGGAAGCGCGAAAGGGTAAGAATGAGAATAAGGGGAATTTGCTAGAATAATGAATAGGGAAGGTGCTTGTAACTGATGAAATGGATGTGAGGGGAGTGTGGAAAGAACACTTCGAAAATCTGCACAATATTGGAACAGTAATGATGAGGTGTTAGTGAATGTGTGTGGTTGATGGTGCAAGAAGGAATAGATATTTTGGGGATGAGGTTATTGGGGTGCGAGGTGGAGGTAATGGGTAGGGTGAGAAAGTTAAAGAATGGTAAATCTGTAGGTATGAAATTATTTAGTGAAATGATCAAGAGCGGAGGCGAGATGGTAATTGATTGAATTTGTTGTGTAATCGAGCGTTATGGAGGGTATAGTTCCAAGGGATTGGAGGAGAGCGGTAATAGTACCCTTATATAAGGGTAAGGGAGAAAAGGGGAACTGTAGAAATTATAGGAATAAGTTTATTGAGTGTTGTAGGGAAGGTATATGCTGGTATTTTGGTCGAAAGAGTACGTCGAGTGACTGAGGGACTGATTGGTGAAGAACAAGGTGCGTTTAGAGGATGTGTAGATCAAATCTTTACATTGAAACAAATGATTGAGAAAATGAGGGAGAAGAAGAATAAATTATATTTAGGTTTTATGGATTTACAACAGGCGTATGATAGAGTTAATAGGGAAGCTTTATGGCAGGTATTAGTGATATATGGTGTTGGTGGTAGGCTTCTGAATGGAATCAAAAGTATGTATGACGATAGTGAAGCGTCTGTAAGAATAAATGGTGTCAATGGTGATTGGTTTAGGATTAATAGTGGAGTGAGACAGGGTTGTGTTATGTCTCCTTGGTTATTCAATTTGTATATGGATGGGGTTATGAAAGAATTCGAGGTGGGGATGGCAGGAAATGGTGTTAGAATGATGGAGAATGGAGATGAGTGGAGGGTGCCCACCTATTATATGCGGATGATTTGTTTTGTGTGGCGAATCTGAAGAGAGTTTGAGAGGATTGGTAGAGAGATTTGGCAGGGTATGTAAAAGGAGGGGTTTGAAAGTAAACGCAGATAAGAGTAAGGTTATGGTTGTGAGTGAGGACAGTCCTCAGTGTGAAGTTATGTTAGATGGTGAGCAGCTGGAGCAAGTGTCTGAGTTTAAATATTTAGGGTATGTGTTTGATGAGAAGGGAACGGATGATGCAGAGTGTAGTAGGAAAGTTGTGAATGGCAGGAAGGTTGCTGGTGCAATTAAATCGTTGGTGAATGTAAAGGGACTAAGTCTTGAGTGCGCTAGAGTCTTACATGAGGGTATGTTGTTACTTGTGTTATTGTATGGTAGTGAGACTATGGTCTGGAATAAGAAATATAGATCTAAAGTTCAATGTGTTCAGATGGACAATCTTAGGGGCGTGCTAGGTGTGAGAAGAATTAATAAAATGAGGAATGAACGTATTAGAGAGTTGTGTGGTGTGAAGAAAGGGATAAATGAGAGAATAAATGAAAGTATGTTGAAATGGTTTGGTCACGTGGAAAGGATGAATGATAGTCGGTTGGTTAAGCGGATGTATAGTGAAGAGTGTGTTGGGAACCGACCGGCTGGGAGACCGAAGAGAAAGTGGATTGAGTCGGTGAACGAATGTCTGAAGGAGAGAAATGTGAGTTTGGCAGAGGCGAGAATAAAGGTGCATGATAGGAGAGAATGGCGGGGTTTTGTATGGGGCATGGTTGTGGCCCACCTGGGCCAAGGGATGAACCCTACATTGACGATATACCATAGTGAGGGTCCGTCGCGGTCCCATGAAGCTTTAGGGTGGATTTTCTGTCTGTGACGAGCTTTCACTAATTAATGGTACAGAGGGGGCGGTAAGGCTGGGCTTTCTTTTCGACATTTGTCATACTCTCCTACTGCTTTTCTTTTCCGATGCTTGTAGCGCTCCTTACTCCCAATCTTGGGAAAATAAGGTTAGGTGAAGAAAGAAAGAAATATATATATATAATCAGAATATATATATATATATATATATATATATATATATATATATATATATATATATATATATATATATATATATATATATATATATATATATATATATATATATATATATATATATATATATATATATTTAGAATTTCAGTTAAAGAGCTCTTCTAATTCAACACTCAATCTCTGTAAATATGTAGAATACAATTTATCTGAAATTTGGTGGTGACACGTTTCATAAATTATGATAAAAATATGGTAATATTAAAATATTATAATATATTATAAAAATATTAAAATATATGGTAAAAAATATGATATTTATAATGGAATTAAGCTACCAAGACATGTTAATGCAATTTTTACCACCACAATTTTATTCTCACGTTTAAGTATTGTAATTACTAAATAGTAATTACCACTGCTTATTTTAACGTGTTTAAGCATTGTATTATTTACCAGTATATATATATACGCACATTCTCAGAAATTTATAATAAAAAAACATAATTATTCCTCAAATGTTACCCGCCTTCAGTGATAAAATATAAAAATCAGAGCAAATGTCAAGGCACAAAACTTGATAAAATGCAATGTTGGAAATAAATATACGTCTGCTATTAAGAAAAAGTGGTGCTATGAATAAATGGTCAATATCGATTATAACTTTATAGGACAATCGAGAACTAAATATTATCGATATTGAGAATCGGTCGATTAATAGTAACACTCGATATCATTTATAATATTGATAAATTTTACATCAGAAATAAAAGAAACCTGTTTAAAACATGATCCTTTGAAGAAGAAGAAAAAAAAAAAACGATTTTTTCGGTGTTGCTATCAAACGTACAAAGATGGCCAACGTGTAAAAATTTGTGGACTATAAATTTTGGCATTCCACTGAAACCACAATTTTTTTTGGTAGTCCTCTAACTGCGGAATGATATAGGCATTCCGCTAACTGCAATTCCACAACATTTTTCAAATTATCGCAATCGCAATTCCTCAATTTATTTTGGTATTCCGGAATTGCGGACTTAAATTGCGGAACGTCCACCTCTGAGATATATATATATATATATATATATATATATATATATATATATATATATATATATATATATATATATATATATATATATATATATATATATATATATATATATATATATATATATATATATATATATATATATATATATATATATATATATATAGGTCAGCCTCCAGATTAGATGTCCCATGTATGTAAAAAAAAAAAACTATGATAGCTACGTAAAAACTGAATACATTTTTGAAATCAGCGCACATTGTAATGGAGGAAAATGAAGAAGAAATAAAATAAAGTGAGATAAAAAAAGTAATAATAATAATAAATAGGTTTCATGTACGATAATTCTCTCGTTCCCCCAAATTTTTGCGTTCCAAAGTCATGAGTCCCCCAATATTTTCTTTAATATTTAGAACACACATACGCACACACACACACACACACACACACACACACACACACACACACACACACACACACACACACACACACACACACACACACACACACTCACTTACACATATAACGTATAATTTATTAAAACATTTTATTTTTATTTTATTATTATACTTATTGTTTTATTCTTTAATTTTAATTTAACTTTTAAATTTTATTTTTTAATTTTTAATTTTTGCCATTATTTTTAGTTTCCCTAAAGTATTGAAAAGATATAAGGAAAACGTTTATTTTTTATGGGTATCATGTTTAAATTAAGTTTTGAAACGTACGATTATAATATTTTTTGGAGTTATTTATTAAAATTAATAATTATTAATTTTTTTTTTTTTAGTTCTTGCATTACAATGTACGCTGAATTCAAAAATATATTAAGTTTTTATGTAGATATAGTGTTTTTTTTTTAGATACAGGGGGCACCTAATCTGGAGACTGGCCATATATATATATATATATATATAATCATATTTTTTTTTTATATATATATATATATATATATATATATATATATATATATATATATATATATATATATATATATATATATATATATATATATATATATATATATATATATATATATATATATATATATATATATATATAAGTAAATATATATATATGCTATATATATATATAATCCCGGTATAGCGTTAGCAAGTGACACACTTTCTTATGTATAAATCTGTCTCCCACTTTCCCTAATACACTTTTGATTTTTTCTTGAAAATAAATTCCCTATGGTATGTACGTCATGTGCACACAAAAAATAATAATGTAATTCTAATAATCATAGTTTTATTAAAGTTTAAATAAAGCTCATTTAGACTCAGTTTGAAGGGGTGAATTGGGCCATCTTTTTAAATTCCTCTTTTATGTATAAATTCAATTTTATATTTTAATTTTTACTTAATATAGTAATTGTTTATTATATTAAAATTAGTAATAAGTAATTAAAATTTCAATAATGATAAAAAAAAATAAGAATAAAAATGTGGCCCAATTCACCCCATTCATGGGACAAATTTTGACACTTTTTTGAATTCATATTTTATATAAATTTCATTTTTTTATTTTAATTTTTAAAATAAGTAACTGTTTATTATATTTAAATTAGCTATACGTAATAAAAATGTCAATAATAATAGGCTACATAAAATAAGAATAACAATGGTGGCCCAATTCACCCCATCATCAATTTTTATGGGGGGGTGAATCGGGCCAAGTTAGGCCCAGCGATTTAACCACTATGCACTGTTTGGAACAAAAATTTAGTTTGCCAGTTTAAAGCTAACATACTCAACTGTATACACTGAAAAAATATATAATTAAAATCTGTCCATAACTTTTCATTTAAAACAAAGTTAAAAAAACTCGCATTTTTCAAATGTGAAATTCTATTTAAGGACATTTTATACACTAATTTATTATATTTTTAAAAATATAAAAACTCTCTAGAATTAAAGATAATCTAAATAAAACTTGTAGTACTACCACGATGAGCAAAAATAAATTTTTTTTTATTTAGTCACCCCGCCCGACGCTATATAACAGACTGCCGGATATCCGGTATCCGGCTAATTCACTATCCGATATCCGGCCGGATATCCGGTTAACTTCCAGCCGGATATCCGGCTATCCGGCTAATTCACTATCCGGCCCATCTCTATATATATATATATATATATATATATATATATATATATATATATATATATATATATATATATATATATATATATATATGAGCGTACAGGTATAACCATATATATATCTTGGTGAACTATATATATATATATATGAATCTTATTACAATAAACATGTTTGATTCATATTATGTTTCTGTAAAATTTTAAGTTATGATAATCGTTTATTCTTAAATGTAGCTCGACCTTGTGAAGGAGCATCTTCAGTGCTCATAAAAGACGCAGAATCATTTGAAGCATAGGGAAAGTTTTTAAAAAGCGACCGTCAGAAGCTAACTTCGAGGATTGCCTAATGTCCGAAACAAGGCTACGGCAATCAAGATCACGTATATATATATATATATATATATATATATATATATATATATATATATATATATATATATATATATATATATATATATATATATATATATATATAATATAACAAAATATATATAAACACACCCGCTCACTGGCTGAGCCCTAATCTAGAGGGTGTACTCATTTAACGTCCGAGCAGAACGAAGCCAAGCCTAAGGGAGAGAATAGCCTTCAGCCTCTCCCACCCGCCCAGTTGGAGAACCTGGGGACCTTCTTGCATTGTTTGGCAAATTTTCACCAGACTGGCTATTTGGCGCTTATATATATATATATATTGTATAGATTTATATATATATATATATATATATATATATATATATATATATATATATATATATATATATATTTCACAGAAAAATATATATGAATGCCATAATTATATGAAGAAAGAATAAAAAGAGGGATTTTTCAAAAATAGTCGATTTTAAATTTTTACTATAAAAACTTTACAACTATTTATAGGGGGTATTAGTACTTATTAAAAATTTATATAAAAAAAAAATCCTCTTTATAGCTGATTTTCTTTCCTCTTCTGTGATACAACCATTTCTATAACCAGTTGATTGATGTATTTGTGGATTTTGAGAGAGCAAGACACCCAATCTGTAAGGATGGGATCTTATAAGCTCCAATTTTATTTTATTTATTATTATTATTATTATTATTATTATTATTATTATTATTATTATTATTATTATTATTATTATTATTATTATTATTATTATTATTATTATTATTAATTTTTTTCTTCATTCAGTAGCCTATATCAAAATATGAAATTTAACTTTTTACTTTAAACTGAATTTTATTTTTAATTTAATTTTGAACAGTCAACTTTACAGAAATGATTTACTTTAAATTTAAAGGTTTTAGGTTAGCTTCTCTATTTTTCTACCATATAAAGTATGGTGGGTAAGAACTAAAATCAACTGTCAGCTATACAGAATGAGCTTAGTTTTGATGCTTACCCTATTTATGAAAAAGAAGTTCCTCCAATATGATATAACGCTATTCCTCATCTGGGGTTGAAAGGCCTCTTCTAATAATTATAGCATATGCTGCTAACTTCTTCAGGTCTAGGTATGGTGGCCTAGGCCACTTATTGTATATGAAAAAAAATAATAACACTTTTTAGTTTGTTATTACTATTTTATTTTTTTTATTCTTTGGCCATTTGAAGTATTGTACTTGATTATTAAATCTTTTTTTTATTATTATTATGCCAGTTGTGGCAGAACTAGAAACATAGTTCTACTCCAGAGAAATGTATTTTTTTTTTATCTCGAAAACAATAAGATATTATATAGTATTTTATTAGGTATTATTATTTTTATTATCAGTGGCCACTGAATTAGTTGTTGATTCTCAAATAAGAAAATTTTTTATTTGCCTAAATAGGCAGAGCAAAGAACACAGTCTTGCTCCTGTAGATATTATATAGGGTCTGGCACTCTGCCAAATCTAAATTTTATTCCATATCACTTTCTTGCATCATTATTTGCAGAGCTCAGCATGATTCGAGCTTTGGGAGGCTACATTTTTATGTAAACAAACAAGAGTGTGAAATGGGATCAAAAATAAATTTTTTGAGTCGTTCACTAAAAAATTTATTTTTATATTTATTTTTTATTATTATTAATGTTATTTTATAACAGAATGAATAAATAGATAAATTTCATTCATATTAATTTTTTTTTTTATTAAGAAAAGGTCATTATTTCAAATCTTCAACTTCCAGTGGCCATAATAATAAAAATAATAAAACAAAAATAACAAAAAAAATATATATAAATATATAAAATAAACATATATATTATATAAGGTATATCATACATTATATAATATATATTTTTAACACTGGGAGGGGACCAAAATTAAATTCTATTAAGAATTTAATTTTGATGAATATGTAAACTAAATTTGGAAACCAAATTTATTTTACATTGTTTTTATTCAAATATATATCATGTTCTTGTTAAACAAGGACATAGATATTTATTTGACTATTATATAGTTGGAGATATTAAAGTTGCCCTTGGTCTAAGAGCTTTTTATGTAGCTCTCTACATTGAACTGCAGCTTTCCTTTTTACCTTGCTGTCAGCATCACTATTACTATCATTAGTGGTGGAAACTGTTTCTGGCAGATTTTCATGAAATTTGTTATGCTTTTTTATTAATAAGATTATGTCCGATATGTGTCGGGTTATTGTTTCTTGGTTAGGTTTTTTAATTTTTACAGAAACAGTTTCTCCTAAACTATTATTTTCAATATCTTGTACTGTCCCCATACTGTAAAAGTATGGTTTACAAAATTTTTCTTTAATGGCTACAACATCTCCAACTCCCAGTGAAGTGTGTTTTTTATTTTTATATTTGTCTTGCTGATTAGTGGCAAGATATTGTAAGTTTGCTAAGAATTCATCATAGTACAAATCATTCAAATTAGATTTAACTTTTCTGTATTTTTGAAAAGTCAAATATAACTGATCCTGATCAGGTTCACAAGGAGACCAATCAGGATCATCTGAATGATCTATACCATCATGAAATAAATGAGAAGAAACAACCATGGCTGGAACCTCATATCCTTTCAGCAATATCTCCGGTGTTATTGCAAATGGGATATTTGGATCCACCTCAGGGTTTCTTAATATTGACTTAAATGCTACTGGCCTTTTATTTATAAGCATATTTGTTTCCCTAACTAATAAAGAAAACTCATCCTGCTCTAATATATTTTTTCCTATAGCACTGTATATTATATTTTTAACCTGTTTGACTAAAGATTCAACTAAACCTCCCAGAAAACTAGCTTTACCAGGGTATGGTGAAAACTCCAAAACTTTTATGTTATGTAGAGTTAAATAATTTTTAACATCTACATCATCAAGAAAATCTTTAATAATTTGCACTGAGCTTATTATACTACTTCCCTGATCACTAATTATAAGTTGTGGAAATCCAAAGTCAAACACATGAAATTGAAAAGCAGAGATAAAGCATTTATTATCTACATTTTTACATAGAACAAGGTTTACAGCTCTAGTGTATGTGCAAGTTATAATTAATATGTAAATCTTCTCTACTACATTATTTATTTTTATATTAAAAGGTCCAATGTGGTCAAGAAATATTTCTCTAAATGGAATTTGTGATGGATTTATCCTATAATCTTTGTAATGGTTCTGATTAATTTTTATGGTTCTGCCATACACTAATTTACATTTTATACAGTTTTTGATATTTTTCTTAACTACTGAATATGCTGTTGGAATATAAAACTCCTTTCTTATTATAGCTAGAAGTTTATAGACACCTGCATGTTTCATTTTTACATGTAATTCTTTAATTATTATATCAGTTAGTGAATGATTTTTATGCAACAATATTGGATTTTTTTGATTAAAATCAGCATCTAAGTTTGCAAATTTACTTTTTACTCTAATTATATTGTTTTTATCAAGAAAAAGATTGAGTTGTGTGACCAAATTTGTTTCTTTATTATTTTTTGGGTTTATTAAATACTGATATGTTTCTGAAAAATTTTCTAGCTGATATTGCCTAAAAATGACATTACAACTTTCTTCATATGAGCATATTGCCTTAGGGTCACAATTGGAAAACAAAGTGGGGTTTTTCTCATGTACTCTAAATTTTAAATTATGAATAAATTTTCTTACAAAATGTGAAACTTTAAATAGTTTATTCAATGAAGAAAACCTATCTAATTTAAATAAGGGTACAAATGAAAAAGTTTGAATATTATAAATATTAAAATCTGTATTATTATTATATAAGGGATTTGGAACAGTGACTTTTAACCTTTCATTTTTGATATCTAATATAGGCCCATTTAAATAAAGTGAATTTTTTAATAAAACCTTATATGAAACACATCGAGTAACATAATCACTAGGATTCTGAGATCCTTCACAATGATGAAAAGTTATTGGGTGTTTTTCACATGCAGTTTCAATAAAATTCAGCTGATTATTTATAATGGTTCCTTTTCTTTCAATTTTGTTTAATTTTTCAATTTTATTTATAATCCAATTCAATGTTACCATTGAATCAGTATATAAATGTAATTTATTTATTTTTAAAGGTGTGAAAGTATTAGTTAAATTGTCAAACATTTCTATTAGACATTGTACTCCAAATTTTACAGCAAATAGCTCTAGAACTGGAATAGATCTGTTAGTATTTTTATTTGAAATTAATTTATTTTTTGCACACAAAAAATGCAGCTCACTACTATTTGTATTTTGTAAATACAAGACACTACCATAAATGTCTTTACTAGCGTCAGTAAATGCTATAATATTATATGAAGAAGCATAATCCCCAATAAATCTTTTTAGTTCAGGTTTTTTGCTTTTATTATATTGTGAGCAAATATTTTTATATTCTTTTAGTAAATTACTATCTAATTTTTTGTCCCAAGTTAAATCTTTGTTATTTTGTAGTTTATGTAAAAAAAGTTTAGCCCTGTTTTTTCCAGGAAGCCCAATATTTAGTGGGTCAAATAGACCATTTATAGTAGATAAAATAGATCTCAAAGTGTTTGCTTTAGGATCCATTTCATTATTTTTATTATATAAGGTATCATTATGAGTATCCCACATCATCCCTAATAGTTTTATGTGATTATTTATAGGCTCATCTACATTAGTGTTATTGTCTAACTCACTATAATTTAATTTTTTAAACTCTGGTGAATTACTATGAAATTGTTGCAAATTGAACCCATAATTGTTAAATATTACATGAGACCTATGATAAGCAAGAATAATTTCACTTTCAGAAGATGAAGAATAACCTAAGTTATCCATATAAGACAAGTTATACAACATCTTCCTAAGTTCATATTCAAACTCATCACAAGTATGAACATGCAATATTAATATTATATAAAGTGCTACCATGAGAATGGAAGGGCTACATCTAATACCAAACGGAAGTCGCATTAATTTATAAGAAACAATACTAAAATCATTTTCTTTTATATTTTTGAACCACAAAAAATGGAATCTTTCAGTATCCTCAAAAGGCAATTTAATATTGAGAAAGGCTCTCTCCAAATCGAATACCAGCAGATACTGATTGAACCTAAGTAGTGTTAATGCTATATCTAATCTATTATTTAAATTAGGTCCTGGTAAGCTAACATTATTATGTGATAAATTAGTTTTTTGGGTTTTATCGCATAGGTTCGACAAATATACAATTCTGCATTTTGTTGTTTCTACGTGATCCCTAAATACTGCATTATGAGCTAAAAATGAAACTTTATTATTATTTTTTACTGTATTTATTTCAACAGGTTGAATGATACCTTGGTTAAGTTGGTCAAAAATGACATTATTATATGCTTCTAATTTTAGAGGCTCTTTTTTATATTTTTTAAGTATTGATTTCAATACAGAATTAGCTAAATAAAAATTATTTGGCAAAAATTTTATTAATTTATTATTCCATAAACAAGGCATTATCAATCGACCTGTCTCCATATCTACATGTGTATTTGTAATTAAGTATTTTATAAGTTCCATATCTAACTCTGAGAATTTTTTAGGACATTCAAAATTATCGTAATTTAATAAATCATTTAAATTTTTATTTACTAGATCATCATCCAATTCTATGCTAGTATTATTATTTTGAGCTAGAGATGAGATAGAGTAATCCATTTCTAGTCATTCAATCTTGTTCTCTATTTTGACATTTTTTGCGAGCAAGTCGGCCTGCTCTGTAAATTTCTTTATATACTTCAAATATGGCAAATTTTTTATTAATTTATTCAAGTCCCCAGCTAATAAGATTCCTAAAGAAGTGTAATATAACAATGAACTGTTGTTTGTTAAACCAAATGAACATGCATTTATTG
>JABUQX010089766.1:5000-17500 GCA_015478945.1 Trachelipus rathkii
AACACTGTGGCGAAAATATTGTGTTTCATTCTTTAAAGTAAATAAAATATAATTTATTTTCAATTTTCTCTAAAGAGTTTCACTTGTGCTGGTGTTCGTGGTCTCTGTATGTTTTTTGGTGTTTGTTGCTGTGTGTCTTTGTGTCGGTGGCTTGTTTCTGTTTGTTTGTTTTTGGTTTTTGTGTGGGTGTGTGTGGTGTGTGTGTGTGTGTGGGGGGTGTGTGTCTCTCTCTTCTTCTCTCTTTCTCCTGCCTCTCGGTCATCCATCTCATCTCTCTCTCTCTCTCTCTCTCTTCTCCCTCGGCGTGGTGTTTCGGTTCCTCGGCTCCTTGCTCTTTTCTCGCTCACTTCTCTCTTTCTCTTCTCTCTCTCTTCCGTCGGTCATCCCTCGGTTCTCTCTCCTCATCTTGCTCGTCGTCCATTCTCTCCTCCTCTCCTCTCTCCTGTCTCTCTTCTCTCTCTCTTCTCCCTCTCTCTCTCTCTCTGCTTCTCTCTCTCTCTCGTCTCTCTCTCTCTCCTCTCTCTTCGGTCTCTCTCTCTCTCTGCCCTCTCTCTCTCTCTCTCTCTCATCAATCTATAATAATTTCAAAAGATTTCAAAAAAAATTTAGGTCATATTTGATATTCCTAAATTTATCTTGTCGTCTATTTTGCATCTACATGAGAGTCAGTCTTAAACTACGTTTGTTTTCATAAAAATAAAATAAACCCTTAAGGACCTTATAACATTTTTGGCTTTTTTTCCAGCCATGTTTTTCTTTCCATCTGCAAAATATAAATCTCTTAAAATACATATTCATCATTCTCTCCCTCTCTCTCGCTCCCTCGCTCTCTTTAACATTTATATATATATATATATATATATATATATATATATATATATAATATATATATTATGATATATATATATTATTATATATAATATATATATATAATAATAAAATACTATATTTATTATATATTAACTTATATTTATATATATTTAGATATTTATTTAATAATAAAAAAAAAATATATATTATATATAGTATATAATATATATATATAGTATATAATATATATATATATATATATTATATATATATATATATATAATTATATATATACTATAATATATATATATAATATTTATATTATCTTATAGTTTAATATATTATATATATATATATATATATATATATATATATATATATATATAGTATATATATATATATTATATGTAACTATATATAATATATATATAATAATATATATATATATATACTATATATATATATTAAAATATATATAATATATATATAATATAATATGTATAAATATATTATATATATATATATGGACCTGCTTCTGTTTTACGACTCCGTCAGTTTCGAATTTTTTTTGTTTTTTTTTTTTAATTATAGTCTAGTATAATGATCAACAATCAATTTAAGTGTACGCGGACATGATTCAAAATATAATAGGACCTTTTTACGTTTTACCAACTCCGTCAGTTTTAATTTTTTTTTTTTTTTTTTTTAAACTAAAGGAATACCAAAGGGTAAACGCAAAGATGGCAAAGGAGTCGGGGTCTCTCGGCCTTGCCCGGGGAAATACAGGGTGGGTAAGGACTATTTCCCCCCTCTCGGGGAGGTCTCCGGAACCCCCGCCTCTTTGGTATTGGGGTGTGCGGGGTTTCCTCCCGCCCCTCCCCTACGGGGTACGGAAAACGGTCCGCCCCTTCTGTCCCCCCGTGGCTCGCGAAGCCCCCTCAAATTTTTTTTTTTTTTTTTTTTTTTTTTAGTGCGCAGTTTTTTTTTATTAATTTTTTTTATACACTTTTGTAATATAAGCTTTATACGGGCTGATTCTAAATAGTAAATTGGTTTTTCTCTTTGTGTCGTACTTTTCCGAGATATTTTATATACGAAAAAAAAATATATATAGGCCACTATTTTTTTTTTTTTTTTTTTTTTTTTTATTTACATTTTTTTTATTAATTTTCCTTATAGGCTGATTCCAAATATGTAATTGGTTTTTTTCTGTAAGAGTGTAGTATTTTTCGAGATATTTCTTTTTTGAAAAAATATTTAACGATAAATGTGATTTTTTAAAAATTATTTAAAAATACTTCGAACTTTTTGAATCATCCGTTACACTGAAATTCATTGTTGGTATCATAATATAGCAATATATTAAAAAAACAAAAAAATTAAAACTGACGGAGTCGTAAAACAGAATAGGACTATATATATATATATATATATATATATTATATATATATATATATATATATATATATATATATATTATAATATATATATATATATATATATATATATATATTATATAATATATATAATTATTACTATTATTATATTAATATAATATATATATTATATATATATATATATAATATATAATATATATGCATATATATATATACTATTATATATATTATATATATATATATATATCATATATTAGATCCATATATATATATATATATATATAATATATATATATATTATATATATATATATATATATATATGGAAAGTGGTTTATTCTGTTTTTGTAAGACCGAAGCAAAATTTTAATATCGCAATATGCATTTTAAAAAAAAATGATTTTTTTTACTATTTTTATTGTCATATTTTATGCAAAAGCCATTTCCCTTCTATTTTAAAATATTTCTTTAGGGCTATGGCAAATTCACTGGCATTCACAAACTTTATCCAACTTAGCCTAACCAAACTTATCTTAACCTTACCTAACCTAACATATCCTAAGTTAAACTAACCTAGCCTAACCTAACCTAACCTAGCATAAGCTAACATAAGAAAACATAACCTAACCTAATCTAATCTAATTAACCTAACATAATCTAACGTAACCTAACCTAACCTAACCTGACCTGACCTAAGCTAATCGAACTTAACCTAACGTAACCTGAAATGACCTATCTTAACCTAACTTAACATAATCTAATCAAACATAACCTCTTTTCTTAGTCTAAGTTGCACATATCGGTGAATAATTGCTGGCGAATTTTCCGGGTACCGTTTGTTTCTTTGGGTGCCTCATATATTGCCCTTCAAAAAACAAACGGACATTTTGAACAAACTTTAAAACACGTATATTTTTTTAATGTTTTTTCAGCTTTGAATTGCCAAAAAAAAATGAATATAAATTATAATTTCATCGTTTTCATATATTTTTTTTTAGCAATTTATTAAATAAATTAATTTTAATTGAATCTTAAATGAGAGTGAAAACCCTTAATTAGGTCATTTTAAGAGTTTTAATTAATAAAATGAAAATTGGTTTTTGAGTAGGTTTAGACAAAATGTCTTTCCATCTTTTGTCTTTCTGAATTTTCTTTTTCCGTTTTTTATAAAATAAAAAAAGAACCTCTTTAAAATCTATTTTCGCTTCCAATAATGAATTAATTGGATAGTCGAGGAAGCTTTCTAAGAGAGAGAGAGAGAGAGAGAGAGAGAGAGAGAGAGAGAGAAGAGAGAGAGAGAGAGAGAGAGAGAGAGAGAGAGAGAGAGAGAGAGAGAGAGAGAGAGAGAGAGAGAGAGAGAGAGAGAGAGAGAGAGAGAGAGAGAGAGAGAGAGAGAGAGAGAGAAGAGGGGAGAAAAGGAAGAGAGAGAGAGAGAAGAAGGAGAGAGAGAGAGAGAGAGAGAGAGAAGACTTTCTAAAAAAAATGAAGAAGAGATGCTAATAAAAATTATTTTATTCCTTATCTCTCTTTTGTTATTGTCATTTGATTTTATTCTTTCTCTAAATTCTAATCACATTTTGTTTTTATTATCTTGTTTCCAGATTTAATATTGATTTTATTCTTTCTCTAAATTCTAATCACATTTTGTTTTTATTATCTTGTTTCCAGATTTAATATGCTTTCTATTATTACTCCCTCTCTTTAGAGTATTTTCATTTTTCTCTTATTTTTATTGTTTCGTTATTCCATTATTCTATTTTATATCTCCTTCTCATTGATTTTCTTTCTTCTTATTATTTCTATTTTATTTTTCGACTTTCCCTTTCTCAGATTTTTATATCATGATTTTTCGCTTGCAATTTTTTCATTTTATTATTCGTTAATTCTAAGACTTTGATCGTTGCTTTGCTAAAAAAAGGGACTCCAAGATAATTTTATTCCTCATATGTACCACCCTCTTGAGCAAAGATTTAATCAAAGAAAAGTAACAAAAGGTAAATGAGAAAGACGATTGAATATTAAAAGTAACATGAAATACTGTATTAAATTACACTGAAAACAGAAGCGACATACAAAAAATAAATAAATAAAAAGCACCTGGGAACTTGAAATCTTGCAATACAAAATGCACGTGGGGATGTTTCACTTCTTTGGTGGACACAAGAATACCCAAGACAAATAAAATGTTAATGATGGCTTTGAATAAATACCGCTGTAATTCGTATGCCGACCGCTTATGCTATATACGCTGAGAGGATAAAAATTTTCGGGCACAAGAATATTAAAGAGAGTTCGTTTTTCCGACATGTTAGGTGGAATTAAACCTATATTAGATATAATGGCAATACTCCATACAGGGGTAGAGGAGACTTATATTGTTGGAGCTACTCTGAGGAGGAAAATTATTTCAACAGTCTTGCCAAAATATTCGGATGTTCTTGAAGCACCTTAATCAATAGCAGAGGTGGGCATCGTTACTCAAAAAAGTAGTTTCGTTATCGTTACTCCGTCTCTCGGAAAAAGTCGTCCCGTTGCGTTATTCCGTTTCTTTGAAATGAAAAGTAATAAGTGCCGTTACTCCGTTACTCTGTTACTTTTAGCCTTTTAGCTTTTGACTATGACATTATTTACTGTATCTTAGGTAATTTATTGGTCTGTGTATATTAAATTTTCAACATTATCATTATTATTAAAAAAAAACATACCCTCATGTAAGACCCTAGCGCACTCAAGACTTAGTCCCTTCACATCCACCAACGATTTAATTTCACCAGCCACCTTCCTGCCATTCACAACTTTCCTGCAACTATCTGCATCATCCATTCCCTTTTCATCCAACATATAACCTAAATATTTAAACTTAGACACTTGATCCAGCTGCTCACCATGTAGCATAACTTCACTCTGAGCAGTCCGACGCCGTCATATGACCTCACTATTATCTACGTTTACCTTCAAACATCTCCTTTTACACACCCTGTCAAATCTTTCTACCAGTCCTCTCAAACTCTCTCAGATTCGCCGCACAAAACCAAATCATCCGTATATAGTAGGTAGGGCACCCTCCACTCTCTTCCATTCTCCATCATTCTAACACCATCCTCTGTCAGCCCCACCTCTAATTCTTTCATAACCCAATCGATATACAAATTAGAATAACCAAGAGACATAGCATCCCTGCCTCACACCGCTATTAACATTAAACCAATCACTTTCAACTCCATTTATTCTTACACACGCTTCACTATCGTCATACATACTTTTGATTCCATTCAGAAGCTTACCACCAACACCATATATCAATAACACCTGCCATAGAGCTTCCCAATTAATCATATCATACGCCTGTTTGCAAATCAAAAAAACTAAATACAATTTATTCTTCTTCTCTCTCTTTTTTCAATCATGAGTTTCAATGTGAAGATTTGATCCACATCCTCTAACACTTCAACACACCTTGTTCTTCCCAACCAGTCCTTCAGTCACTCAACGCATTCTTTCGACCAAAATATCAGTATATATCTTCCCTACTACTTAATAAACTAATTCCCTATAATTTCTACAGTTACCCTTATCTCCTTACCTTTATATATGAGAGTACTATACTGATCTCAACGCTTTAATCCTAAGACTATGCCCTCCGTAACCCTTTTTGTTAAATAACTTCAAATCAATCTATCACCATCTCACCTCGTTGATCATTTCACAGGCCAATTTCATCTATACCTGGTTACCATTCTTCAACTTTCTCGCTCTCCCATTACCTCCTCCTTACTAATGACCTCATCCCAAAATACCTATTCCTTCTTGCACCATCAAGCCCACACACATTCACTATCACCTCTTCATTACTGCCAATGTTATGCAGATTTTCGAAGTGTTCCCACCACACTCTAGTTACATTTGTATCAGTTTCAGAAAGCACCATCCTTATTCATTTTTCTATTCAGATTCCCTTTTTTTTTATATATATATATATATATATATATATATATATATATATATATATATATATATATATATATATATATATATATATATATATATATATATATATATATATATATATATATATATATATATATAGATATATATATCAGAGGCGACTCCTGCACTCGTGCTACTCGGACTCAACACGTTGACATTATAGAAACGATCTATTTTTGTAAATTTCATAATGTTAAGAGAATATATTCTTATTTTTGCGAAAGTTGGTCAAATAAATGAAATTATTACATAATAAAAATATAAATATTATGCAAAATTGAAAAAAGGGAAGAATAGCCGCTATTAAATAACGCTTTAAACACAAAATAACACTAATCACTACTTAAACAATTGTGGATATCATATCTATGAATGTATAGTATGAAATTGTTTATAAATACTTTGTTTTATAAATGATATGTTTAAATACTATACATAATAAATAATATTTTATAAAAAAATATTTAATAAACAAATAAAATAATAAAACTATTACTAAAAATGAAAACAATATAAGAAAAAAGGATAACTTGAAATATTATTAAAGTTAATCATAGAATCAACAATAGAAAACGATTTAAAGAAGGATTATGTTTTAATGAGGAAGGAAGTAGAGTATTTATATATATATATATATATATATATATATATATATATATATATATATATATATATATATGTATATATATATATACCTATGTATATATATATAAAGTAAAGGAATATATATATATATATATATATATATATATATATATATATATATATATATATATATATATATATAATATATATATATATATATATATAATATATATATATATATATATATATATATATATATATAATATATATATGTATAAAGTGGGGATATGTAATAATAATAACCAATATATAATATGTATATATATATATAACTAATATAATAATATATATGTATATATAATATATAATATATAACAATATGCATATATTATATATGTAATATATATATATATATGTATAATATATATATATAATATATATATATATATATAATATAATAATAATAATATAATAACTAATAATAATATATATATAATATTAATATATATATATAATATATATATGTATATATATATATATATATATATATATATATGTATATATATATATATATATATATATATATACATGGTAGGGTATAAAGGATCCCACACTATTGAATATATAAAAAAATATATAAATATCTAGATATATATATATATATATATATATATATATATATATATATAACTCTTATTATATATAATATATATATATATATATATATACTACTCGTCAAAATTAATGCACCACAAGGGTACGTGGCGAAGGAAGGGTAGAAAAGGTTGAAGAACGCGAAGACACTTTTTTGGACAATGACAATAGCATGGTGGATTCCTCTCCAGAACCGTAGGTTGATAGAGTGTGAGGCCACGCAGTAGGGTTAGGAGGTTCGGCGCTGCAAACACACAATGTTGGTGCGTACGGCGGAGGATGTTGGGTCTGTCTCAAACTGTGTATGACCTCTGGCACGAATGATAGCCTGAAACCTGGACAGTGATTTGATTCCATACGTCTTGCAGTGCCTGTCTAGGCTCCAGGAGGGTTCGTGGAAGGGGTTTCAGCTGTTGGATCCGACGTTTCAGGATATTCCACAAATGTTCGATTGGGTTGAGGTCCGGACTATATGCTGGCCAATCCAACACCGTAATTTGAACCGTTCTAAGGTAGTCGTCCACACATTTGGCCTTGTGTGGTCTTGCATTCTGTCATAAAACCCAGGATGAAAAAGTCACCATTGGGGCATATCAGCTGTTTTATATAGTTTTCGGGATGCCCTGGCGAAATACCTGCAGCTGTAGAGGCACTCCATCAGATGTACAGCTCGCAAACCCGATAAAGATGACTCCCCAGACCATAACCGATCCACTTCCAAACGGCGGCACCTGCAGCATATTGCAGTGCGCGAACCTCTCCGTCGGTCGTCGGTATAGTCTTTCACGCCTATATGAGGCGTATAGAGACACTCTCGACTCGTCCGTAAAGAGCACCTTTGCCCAATCGTCGACCTTCCAATGGATGTGTTCTCAGGCAAATGCCAGTCGCGCCCTTCGATGTGCCGTGGTGTGCGGTGGACCTATGGCAGGCCCGGTACTTATGTTCAGCAAAGCGTCGACGCACTGTATTGTCCCTCTCATGTTGCCGTGTACCTCCGCCAGCTGTATCTGCAGATGTATCATGCCCGTTGTTGGCGCTCTCGTAATGCACGCATACGTATAAATCGGTCTTCCACTGGTGTCGTGGCCCTGGGCCTACTTTGTCCTCGCCGGCGATCATGTGTCAGGGTTTCCTGGTATCGTTGGACCACCTGTGCAATCGTTGTGTGCGCTACACCGAACCATCGACCAAGTGCCCGGTACCCGTGTCCTTCGTGTGGATGCACTGATATCTTGACAGTTGACGTACTATCCTCTCCATGTTTATCAGAGTCGCTTCGTACGTGAATGATCCCTCGTTCGATTATACCCCCGACATAACCTACCCCCACCTCTCCCAGGTCTAGTTACGTGGTTTATGTTTTCCTAAATTTATCGCGGTGACGGCCCCAATACTGCAGCGAATTCTCTGCGGGGTGGTTACATAGTTACACTGATGCTGTCGTCTGTGTTGGTGTGGGGTTTCATGGGGTTAGGGGCCTTCCCGTTCCTGCGAGTGACATTTACCTTAATGGTGTGTTATTTTTGACGTGTCGTGTATCTATATATATATATATATATATATATATATATATATAGTATATATATATATATATATATATAACCTTATACTCTCTACCTTTAAATTCTTCAATATAGATGGCAATATATATATATATATGTATATATTTTTTAATATATATATATATATATATATATATATATATATATATATATATATATATATATATATATATATATATATATATATATATATATATATATATATATATATATATATATATATATATATATATATATATATATATATATATATATGTATGTATGTATTATAAAAGGATCTTTTTTAGATGACCGGGGTGGTCAATTGTCTATCAATATTCAAAGAAAGTCGAACAAAATATAACGGACTGAAAAGTAACGGAGGAAAAAATAACGGAAGTTATTCGGCGCGATACATGAAAGAAAAGTAACGAGTCCGTTACTCCGTTACTAAAAAAACTAGTTCTGTTAGTAACGGAGTAACGGAGTAACGGATCGTGCCCTCCTCTGATCAATAGCCTTAGCTCAAACCTGCAGATTAGGTTCATCATTCATCCATTAATAAGTCATATTAATTATAGGTTACAGCAGTTACATTGCAATTGTAGATAAAAATCTAAGTTTGTATAGTTTTAAAAGTTAATATATTTGCAAAAACCTATGTTGCAGAATTTCACAATGTTCTTTAGCAATATCATGTACAGTATATTACACAGAAAAAGAATTTATATCAAACAACAACACAACTCTATCAATCAAAGTCCCAATGATGAATTGTCATTTCGCAAATTAATTGTTTGACATGATATAATTCCTTAAAAACCTTATATAAATTGCTAATGGTAATTTTTAAATTAGATTTTAATCTTTAGCGAAGCTTCTGTATTTAATATAAATAAATAACTGAAATAGGAAGGAACTACTTCAAATCCCGTAGAAAATATTGATACGCCGTCGTATGATTTAATTTTCATCAAACTATTCATAAAATATACTTTACATCTCATCGGATATATTTTACATCGAAACGCAATGCTATGAATTTTGTTTCAAAGTCTGTATTGTTAAAATTTCAAATTAATATATTTAAAATAGTTACCCATAAGACATTTTATTTTAATTTCCTTTTTAATATTTTACAATAATTTAAATTATATCATATTAATATTTTTTGCAACTTCGCTTTATATAAAAGTTAATTTTATTGACTATGAAAATTAAACTAACTAATTTGTTAGTATGGTAAAAATTCATTTTGTGATACTACCTTGGCCGTCTATAAAGAATCATATATATATATATATATATATATATATATATATATATATATATATATATATATATATATATATATATATATATATATATATATATATATATATATATATATATATATAGTGTGTCTCAAAATAATGTATTAACGTTTTGAAAGACTATACAAACTTTATTTATGAACATAGTGACAAGTTTAAAGGCTTGAATTACAGAACATACATGTATTTAAAGAATCATGTTCGCAAATGTTCAAAATGATGACCGCCATTGTCCAGACACAGCTGATAACGCAAACCAATGGAGTCGCAAACGACACGAAACAGTTCATTTGGAATGTCGCGACATTGTCTTTCGATTTCCAATTTCAATGCATTTATCGTTCTGTCCTTGAGGTATCCCCATAAAAAGAAGTCCATTGGTGTGAGATCTGGGGAACGCGCAGGGTATTCAATACTACCCTTTCGTCCAATCCATGTGTTTGGAAATGCTGCATCGAGGTGAGCTCTTACATCGCGATGTGTTGAGTGGGGGAGGTGCTAATTCTTGCTGAAAGTAAATCACGTCGTTATCACCAAACATCTTGTCAATGTGTGGACCGACCGACTCCTGCAGCAAGGTTAGGTACCTATCCCCATCGACCGCTCCGTTAAAAAAAACGGTTCTATGATGCCCAATGCTGAAATCCCACACCACACAGTTACCTCTGGTAGGTTTAAATGGTGTTCAGCTTTAACATGGGGATTTACAGGACCCCAGTAGGTACAATTATGGCGATTAATCGAGCCATTTAATTTAAAGGTGGCCTCATCGCTCCAGACAATTTTGTGTGAAAACCCTGCATCTTCTGCACCCAGGTACCATTCACAAAATTGAAGTCTCCTGTCCGGATCGTCTTCATTGAGAGCATAGAGTAGTCTTGGTATGTAGCATTTCCAACGTAGACGCTTCAAGATGCAAAGAACGCTATCTTTTGATATGTGTGTTTCCCGAGCCGTTTGTCGTAGAGATTTCTGTGGGGTTTGGATGAGGGTTTCCTGTACCTGCTCTTCATTTGCAGGGTTGGTGGTGTCCGTGGTCGTCCAGAACGTTTCTTGTTGACGTTGTGAACGGTTCCATCTGCTTCAAATTTCTCTCTGATGCGGGCAATGGTCCGGTGCGTTGGTGGCGGTTTATCGAACTCCCTTCTGAACCGTCTTTGCACTTCCGTGGCGTTTCCGGTGGTCCAATAGCATTTAAGGACAAACTTTCTCTCTTCAAAGCTAAGTTGATCTCCTGCCATTCTGTTACAGTAGTTACACCTGAAAAAACAAAAAGCAGTCTCCGATTCTGACTCCCTGTATATATATATATATATATATATATATATATATATATATATAATATATATATATATATATATATATATATATATATATATAATATATATATTGTAATATATGTAATATATATATAGATATATATATGTATATATATATATAATATATATAATATATAATAATAATATATATATAATAATATATATATATAATATATGTAATAATAATATATAATATATATGTACTCATTATATATGTATACAGAGTATAAGATGCAGTATTTATTTGCAATAATAATAATATATATATATGTATATATATATATATATATAATAATAATATATATATATATATATATATATATATATATATATATATATATATAATATATAATATAATAATATATATATATATATATATATGTAATATATATATATATATATATATATATATATATATATATATATATATATATATATATATATATATATATATATATATATATATATATATATATATATATATATATATAACATATATATATATATATATATATATATATATATATATATATATATATATATATATATATATATATATACAAAATATATATATACTATATATATATATATATATATATATATAGGCTATATATATATATATATATATATATATATATATATATATATATATATATATATATATATATATATAGATATTCACAGACTACTAATGCTCGTAGTTCAATAGTTACAGATTAATATTATCCCTTGAGGTAGTTATATTTTCAATTTTCTAAAAAAAATTTATTTACAAAGAAATCATTTGATAAGGAAATTTATTCACATTTTATATATAAGTTTAAAAACATTAACACTAATTAAGTCTAGCTTTCGTAGTCAATGATCGACATACTTCTTCAGGACTGAAAAA
>JABUQX010089766.1:20000-22500 GCA_015478945.1 Trachelipus rathkii
ATAGTACCGCTGGAACACAAATTTTTTCAAACATACTTATCTTAAGTTTAAGTGATAAATCCCCCTCTTTCCATAATTCCCTCAGACCACTCAATGCTCTCGTTCCCTCTCCTACTCTGTGATCAATCTCTTCCTTCATCCCTCCTTCCTTACCCAAATCCATCCCTAAATATCTAAAAACCTTTACTTCTTCTAAAACTACACCTCCTACTCTAATCCCTAACCCCATCCCCTCATCTGTTTCCTCCTCCTCAAACACTAACACTTTACTCTTACCTGGATTTATCTTAAGACCCTTTTGCCCACACACTCTCTCAAACTCCTTCACCAAATACTTCAGACCTTCTGAGTTCTTCGCCACTAAGGCAGTATCATCCGCAAACAGTATCATGTTCACTTCCCATCTATCACCCCTATCCATCAATTTAGCCCTACTACTCTCATCATTCCTCTACAGACACTCTCCATAAATAAATTGAAAAGCCACGGTGACATTACACATCCCTGTCTCAACCCTCTCTCCACCCCAAACATCTCACTCTCCCCTCCTAATACTCTCACACACATTCTGCTATTCCTATAAGGCCCTAATACCTTTACCTAATTTACCTATTCCATATTCTTCAACTCCTTCCATAATTCCCCCTCTTCACTCTATCATATGCTTTCTCCAGATCTAAAAAACACCCATACATTTTCCCTTTCTTTTCTATACCTTTCTCCACAAGCATCTTCATTGTGAATACTTGATCCACACACCCCCTTCCCACCCTAAATCCTCCTTGTTCTTCCCCCATACTCTCTTCCGTTAAGTCTCTCACCCTCTCAATTAGTATTCTCCCATACACTTTCCCTACTACACTCAAAAGACAAATGCCTCTATAATTACCACACTCCATCCTATCCCCTTTCCCTTTATAAAGGGGAACCAAACAACCATCCTCCCAATCCTGTGGAACTACTCCCTTCCTCCAACATAAATTATATAACCTATAAAGCCATTCCTCCACCCCTCTGCCTCCCATCTGTAACATTTCCATACTCACACCATCTAGACCTGTGGACTTTCCTTTTTTTCCTTTAGTTAGCGCCCTAATAATTTCTTCCATTTGTATTTCCATATCCCCTTCCCCCCCCCCCCCCCCTCTCCTCTTGTCAATCCTCCTCATCTCTCCCACCCATTTCATTCAATAATCCTCTAAAATATTCCCCCCACCTATTCCTCACCCTAACCTCCCCGAATATTTTAGAGGATATATATATATATATATTACTCATCTTCTTGCTTTTGTTACTTCTTTCCAAATAACGCCTGTTTGAAAATTTTCTGTCACTTTTCACATTCATTGTGTTGCATTTCTCTTCGCCCTCCTCCACCGCCCTCTTTGCCTTCCACTCTAATCTTTCTATATTCCTCCCAACTTTCCCTTCTCCTATTCACCAACTCTTTCACCTCCTCACTCCACCATTCACTTCCCTTCCTTCTACTTGCTCCCACCTTTTTTACTCCACATATCCTTCTGGCCTCTTCACAAATTGTCTCTTTAAATCTCTTCCACTCCTCTTCCACTTCCCTAATTTCCGTCCCACTCACGTCCCTCCACCTATCTTCCATTCCCCTCCTAAACTCCCTCTTACACATTGTCTCATCTAATTTTTCCACCTTTATGACTTCTATTCTCCTCTTTTTTTCTCTTTCTCTAACCGTTACCTCTCCCCCCACCCTTAACCTAGCAACCACCAAATAAATAACCCTCTACCTGCCCCTCTGAATACATTTACATCTAGTAATCTGCCTCTATCCTTTCTATTTATACATACATAATATCCTTCCCCCGTTATCTCACTCTTCCATGTATACTTATGATTTTCACTTTTCTTGGACAGTATTCCAATTACATCTGTTCTTTCCATCAACACACAACCAACAGACTCTCTCAAGTAGCCATTCCTTACTCAGCAAATGGGCTATAATTCTCCCATCCTCCTCTCTTACCACTCCTGCATTCAAATCTCCATAAACAAAATTTTATCATTTGTCCCAAGCAGCTTTCCCAACATTCATTAACTCATGATCACTCTCTCTCTCCCACTCTTCCCTCCTTCCATTTACTGGTGCATACATATAAAACCCACATTTCCCATATGTAACTAAAGTCTCCCTTTTCATGTTACTATTTGCATAATTTACCTTATACACACCTCTTTCCTCCTTCAACCATTACCTACCCCTTCCTCACCACTCATCTCTCGTTTCTTTTGAAATCATTCCCTTAAATTTTCCAGTCCATCCTTCTATCCCTTTCAGCTTTTTGTTTCTGTTAACCCTAGCACATCCAACCTTTTTTCCTCAAACATTAACCCACTTCTTCCCTTTTCAGATCCTCATTTATCCCTCTCACATTCAAGCAACCCACTCTAATCTAATCTCTTTTACCCATCTTATCTCTTTACTCCCCCTTACACTCTACTATCCTGACCCTCTTATTCACCACTCTGC
>JABUQX010089766.1:37500-40000 GCA_015478945.1 Trachelipus rathkii
TAACTCAAACAAGTTTCCCTCAATTCCGGTTGCGCATGCTGTTGGAATGAATGAAACCTATGAAAGTATGTCCAAAATATTGAAGGCTATTAAATATTATGACCACACATGGCTTATCTGTTGTGATCTGAAAGTTGTTGGACACCTTCTTGGTCTACAGGTAGGATTCACCAAACACTGTTGTTTGGGTAAAGAGAATGTTAAGTATAAACCCCTTGTAGATCCTAAGCGAGTTAACCATTACATATTAAACTTGGATTGATGAAGAATTTTGTGAAGGCCATGGATAAGGAAGGAGATGGATTTAAATATTTATGTGACGTTTTTCGTGACTTAAGAGGGCGTTTTCGTCGGACAGCAGATTCAACAACTACAACGTGACCCCGCTTTTGACAAGAAATTAAACCATGATGAACTATCTGCATGGAATTACTTCAAAGACGTTATTACAGGCTTCCTTGGAAACAAACGAGTTGAAAATAGCGATCGTATAGTAGAGAGGTTGCTAGTTAATTACAAGAACTTAGGCTGCAGAATGTCACTAAAAATACATTTTTTACATTCTCATCTGACAATCTTTCCACCAAATCTTGGGGCAGTAAGCGATGAATAAGGTTAAAGATTCCACCAAGATATACAGCAGATGGAGAAACGTTATCAGGGCAGATGGGATGAAGCAATGATGAGTGATTACTGCTGGTTTCTGAAAAGAGAAGACATTTCAGAACATAAAAGAAAAAGTAGTTATCGAAAGTTCAATGTGGCACAAATTCAGGAAAATTATGGTAAATATATATCATTTTTATGTGGTAATGCATTATACATACATGTTTTATTACTCGTGACATCATAACTCTGTAAATTTGACTATAAAATTAATTAATTTTAGAGTCAAGTTTAATAATAATAATATATCTTTGTTACAACATACGCATATTTGGAGGTATTATACCTTAACTTTGGAAGCTTGTAACTCTAAAACTATACGTGATACCAGAATTCTAAAATCATTTTCGGAAACTGCATGAAAAATACGTATAGTTTCACCTAATTTTATTTCAGTTACGAAATATTTCCCAAAATTTGTTGACCAGTGTAATTAATGTAACCCTATTCAAATTTTAAATTTTTTATTAGAACAAAAAATCAACCCTAAAATAAATCCATATACCTTTATATGGATTTATTTTAGGGTTGATTTTATGCGTATGTAAATGCATGTACATATGTGTGCGCATGCACATTTCCATGTGTATGTGTTTTTGAATGTGCGTGTACATGTGCATGTGCATGTGCATGTGCATGTGCATGTGCATGTGCATGTGCATGTGCATGTGCATGTGCATGTGCATGTGCATGTGCATGTGCATGTGCATGTGCATGTGCATGTTAGTATTTCATTGTGTTCATCAATGTGTAAAACGGGATTCCAAGGTTGATTAAATTACTGTGGAATTTTATTTCTAAAACAAATATTTTATTAAAATATTTGTGTAAATTATTGGGTGTGCTTTATTATTATTATTATTATTATTATTATTATTATTATTATTATTATTATTATTATTATTATTATTATTATTATTATTATTATTATTATTATTATTATTATTATTATTATTATTATTATTATTATTTTTATATTATTATTATTATTTTTATATTATTATTATTATTTTTATATTATTATTATTATTATATTATTATATTATTATATTATTATATTATTATATTATTATATTATTATATTATTATATTATTATATTATCATATTATTATTATTATTATTATTATTATTATTATTATTATTATTATTATTATTATTATTATTATTATTATTATTATTATTATTATTATTATTATTATTATTATTATTATTATTATTTATTATTATTATTATTAATTTATATTTTATTTCCCAATAATGTAGATACCATAATTAAAACTATTTTTCAAAATATATATTTTAATTCTTCTCTTAGAGGATTATTAAAGGGTTTTCAACCTAATAATACTAAAAATAATTACTTTTTAACGGTCATGGCGACGTGTTTAATGTCACTTTTCGTGGATTAAGCTCGATTTTATTTGAAAAGTATTTTGAAAATTTATGATTTTGAAATTTATTCTGAAAGAACTCTTTCAGGGTCCTAAAGAGTGTTCCTTCTTCATAAATATTTTAACGCACACAAAATTATTATTATTATTATTATTATTATTATTATTATTATTATTATTATTATTATTATTATTATTATTATTATTATTATTATTATTATTATTATTATTATTATTATTATTATTATTATTATTATTATTATTATTATTATTATTATTATTATTATTATTATTATCATTATTATTATTATCATTATCATTATCATTATCATTATCATTATCATTATCATTATCATTAGTCGAAATTATTTTATTCAATTAGTTTATGATAAAGATCTAATAGAAAGCTAAAATTTTTAAATCTAAAATTATTGAACAGTTT
>JABUQX010089766.1:50000-57348 GCA_015478945.1 Trachelipus rathkii
CATATAAGGACAGTTTTGCATTGAAAATAGTTCTCACCAGATCGTTAATATATATTATGAAAAATAAAGGTCCCAGGCATGATCCCTGTGGAACACCCTCCTCCATCACTTTGTGATCAGACCGTAGACCATTCACTTGGGCATATTGTCTCCTGTTATTGAAATACGACCTAATGAAGTCAAGACAAACACCCCTAATACCATATCTTTCTAATTTGAGAATAAGTGTTTTTATGTCAGTTATGCCGAATGCTTTGCAATAATCCAGAAAGACAGCAACAGTTTGCTCCTTCCGAGACAAGTTCTCACTGACATTGTGCAAAAGTGACAAAACTCCATCCTGAATTCCCTTCTCCTTCACAAATCCAAACTGTTGAGAACAAATAAAGAGTTTCTAATAAAGTAGAATGTAAACCTGATACACATAAGCTTCTCAAATACATTATTTATTGTGGAAAGAATTGAAATAGATCTGAAATTTCCGAGTGTTTCACGACCTCCAGATTTGTGAAGTGGCACCACTCGAGCTATCTTTAAAAAATCATTGAATATTCCGTTTGATATGCATCTCTTAAAAAGCACACAGAAAATGTTCCCCAGTTCACCTGAAACCATCTTTAAAATTCAAGCAGGAAGAGCGGAGGTATGGAAGCTTTTATTTTTTAATTTATTTATAATTTCCTCAAGCTCAGTCGGAATACAAGGTATAAATGCGAACGAATTTTTTTGGAGAAAATATATTATTTATGAATGTATTTGTAATGATGGGACGTTCAGAAATTAATGGTAAAAGATTCTGCAAAATTAGTCTCATTAAAATTTTTGACCCTATCTTTAATTATACAATCAATTTCCGGTTTCCTTTCATTCCCAAAAATAACATTGATAACTCTCCATATTTTTGGTTTGACGATTATTTGTCTGCATTGAGACTTAAAAGTCTCAATGCAGAAGTAAGTAGATACCTGAATAGTTTAAAGTAGTCAAAGGATATTAATCCTATTTTCTGAAGCTTAAAAAGTTTTTTTTCTTTTTTCTTTCTTTTTTAATGCACATCAACAACTTATGATTAATCCAAGGACTGTCAAATGATCGTTGGCTGATCTTTTTCATCAAAAATGGGGAAGACCTCGGCCATCAAATCTTCCAACCGCATCAAAAATCCAGCAAACTCTTCGTAAATGTTTCCAATATTTAAGTCCCCCAAAACAATATCCCCCAAACCCCACAAAGACACTACTTCTCTCTTTAAAGTATTAACTGCTCATTCTGTAATTTCCCTCACCCTTACTGTGTTTTGCGAACTTTCGCTAGTCGCATCTGTTATAAAGCAACATGTTCGATAATAATCAGACAGTGAGCACCAAAACAAAATATTATTACTACTACTACTACTACTACTACTACTACTACTACTACTACTACTACTACTACTAATAATAATAATAATAATAATAATAATAATAATAATAATAATAATAATAATAATAATAATAATAATAATAATAATAATAATAATAATAATAATAATAATAATAATAATAATAATAATAATAATAATAATAATAAATAATAATAATAATCATAATAATAATCATAATCATAATAATAATAATAATAATAATAATAATAATAATAATAAAAATAATAATCATAATCATAATCATAATCATAATCATAATCATAATCATAATCATAATCATAATCATAATAATAATAATAATAATAATAATAATAATAATAATAATAATAATAATAATAATAATAATAATAATAATAATAATAATAATAATAATAATAATAATAATAATAATAATAATAATAATAATAAGTACCATTGAAAGAAAGAAGAGGAAAAAATGAAATGAAAATCTCATGAAAGACTAATCGATCTATCAGAGAGAAGAGGAGATTATAATACAACAAAAGCAAATACCAAAGTTCAACTACGACCGATTGATCCCTTTAAATATCTGAACGGTTTTCACGGGTAAAAATCGTTGTGTATTGTGCCTGCGGACCGTCATACATGTATACGTTTACTATATACAAAGGCATTTAATAAATAGCACATATAAAAACGTACATATATCTTCATATAAGTGCATATCTGAAATTACATGTATTCACTTAATAATATATAAAGTAGAAATTGAGAAGTAAACAAGTCAGTATCCAAAACTATTTAATGTTTAATTTTTCTTCTTCTTCTTCTTCTTCTTCTTCTTCTTCTTCTTCTTCTTCTTCTTCTTCTTCTTCTTCTTCTTCTTCTTCTTCTTCTTTATTTTTTCCTGTTCTTCTTCTTCTTTTTTACTACTTCTTTTTTCTTCTACTTTTCTTCTCTTCTTCTTCTTCTTCTTCTTCTTCTTCTTCTTCTTCTTCTTCTTCTTCTTCTTCTTCTTCTTCTTCTTCTTCTTCTTCTTCTTCTTCTTCTTCTTCTTAAATTTGACAATCTTTCTTCTTCTCTTCTTCTCTTCTTCTTCTCTAAATATACTCTTCTTCTTTCTTCTTCTTCTTCTTCTTCTTCTCTTCTTCTTCTTCTTCTTCTTCTTCTTCTTCTTCTTCTTCTTCTTCTTCTTCTTCTTCTTCTTCTTCTTCTTCTTCTTATTATTATTATTATTATTATTATTATTATTATTATTATTATTATTATTATTATTATTATTATTATTATTATTATTATTATTATTATTATTATTATTATTATTATTATTATTATTATTATTATTATTATTATTATTATCATCATCATAAATGTTTATTTTACCCACGTCTGATTCACAATAATAATATTGAATAATAATGGTCAGCAAAAAATAAAATAATATAAAAAAAAGATATAAAGAAAAATATATGACTATTTTCCGGTCAATTCTTTTATATGTTCGGTACATTTAAAAGACAGTAATCTCTTTGCTATTTGAAGGCTTGCCTTGAGAGCGATTTTTTTTCCTATTTCTTTTCTTTATTTAGTGCACTGCACAATAGTCTTGCACACCCTTCAATAAATAGAAAAAATGTATAAAAAGAACATTTAATATATTTAGCAGTGAATTTATTAATTATATATATTATATAACATATATTAATAAATTATAATATATAAACCGTATTTTGCATTTTTTTAAATTTTGCTTTTGAATTTGAGGAATAGATAATTTTTTTTTAGCTGTTTTAGATTTATTATTATTATTATTATTATTATTATTATTATTATTATTATTATTATTATTATTATTATTATTATTATTATTATTATTATTATTATTATTATTATTATTATTATTATTATTATATATATTATTATTATATATATTATAGAATAAAAATTTAATTAAAGAACCTACTATATATATATATATATTATATAATGTATAATATATATATATATTATATATAGTATATATATATATATAATATAATATTATATATATATTATATATGTATATATATATATGAAGGTAAAAATAAGTTTATTTAATTATGTATTTTTGCTCCACCTGTTTTGTATGGTTGTGAAACTTGGTCATTAAATTCAGTTAAAAAAAGAAGCTTGGAGTTTTGGAAATGAAAAGCTTAAAAAATATCTATGTGGTGAACATAGAATAAAAGATATGCTCTACTAGAAAACAAGAATGGAAGAAAGAGTGAGTAAAAAGTAATACTGAGATGATATGGGCATCTGCTTATATGAATCAATACCCGAGACTACTAAGAAGGTTATTATGACTAAATAAGGTAATAGCTAATAGCAGAAAGGGCAAAGCTAATATAGATGAAGGAAATAGATTAACGCAAGATAGAGTCACATGGAGGGGAGTTGTGTATGAAACAATATTTTAAAGACATCAAATATCCGAACAGTCCAGAAAAGCACAACTTTTTAAGCTTTCCGGATGTGCAACTGACGCCACCCCGCAGTTATGCTGGAGACGAATATATATATATATATATATAATATTATATAATATATATATATATATATATATATATACAATATATATATATTTATATATATATATATATAAGTATGTTTAATAACAAATATATATATATATATTAAATATATATATATATATAAAAACAAATTAGTATATAAATAGACAAAGACAAAGACAAAGACAAAGACAAAGACAAAGACAAAGACAAAGACAAATACAAAGATAAATAGACTAAGACTAAGACTAAGACTAAGACAAAGATACCCTAAAATAAGACTAAGGACTGAAGGACTAAGGACTAAAGACTAAGACTAAGGACTAAGACTAAAGAACAAAGACAAGACCCAAGACAAAAGACAAAGACAAAGGACCTAAGACTAAGACTAAGACTAAGACTAAGACTAAGACTAAGACTAAGACTAAGACTTTAGGACTAAGACTTATAAACTAAGACTAAGGACTAGACTAAGCACTAAGGACTAAGACCTAAGACTAAAGGGACTGAGACTAAGACTAAGGACTGAGGGACTAAAACTAAGACTAAGACTAAGACTAAGACTAAAGACTAAGACTAAGACTAAGACTAAGACTAAGACTAAGACTAAGACTAAGACTAAGACTAAGACTAAGACTAAGACTAAGACTAAAGCCTAGTACACACTAGTAGACATGTTGCGCGATTTTGGTCTCTGAGACGTGTCTCAGGTTGTCTAATTAAAGAATTTAATATTAATTAAAAGATGCTTGAAAGGTAGATTTTGACATAACACTCAGACTAAGACTGTGCTAGGGATAAGTATAAGGCTAACCATAAGACTTAGACTAGGACTAAGACTAAGACTAAGACTAAGACTAAGACTAAGACTAAGACTAAGACTAAGACTAAGACTAAGACTAAGACTAAGACTAAGAACTAAGACTAAGACTAAGACTAAGACTAAGACTAAGAATAAGAGTAGGACTAAGACTAAGACTAAGACTAAGACTAAGACTAAGACTAAGACTAAGACTAAGACTAAGACTAAGACTAAGACTAAGACTAAGACTAAGACTAAGACTAAGACTAAGACTAAGACTAAGACTAAGACTAAGACTAAGACTAAGACTAAGACTAAGACTAAATTTCCGAGTGTTTCACGACCTCCAGATTTGTGAAATGGCACCACTCGAGCTATCTTTAAAAAATCAGGGAATATTCCATGATATACATCTCTTAAAAAGCACACAGAAAATTTTCCCCAGTTCACCTGAAACCATCTTTAAAATTCAAGCAGGAAGAACTGAGATATGGAAGTTTTTATCTTTTAATTTATTTATAATTTCCTCAAGCTCAGTCGGAATACAAGGTATAAATGCGAACGAGTTTTTTGGAGAAAATATATTATTTATGAATGTATATGTAACGTTCAGAAATTAATCATAAAAGATTCTGCAAATTTAGCCTCATTAAAATTTTTGACTCCATCTTTAATTATACAATCAATTTCCGGTTTCCTTTCATTCCCCAAAATAGCATTCATAACTCTCCACATTTTGGATTGACGATTATTTGAATCATCAATCTTCCTCTGCTAATATAGCTTCCTTAAAAGTCTCAATGCAGAAGTAAGTATATTCCGGAATAGTTTAAAGTAGTCAAAGTAGTCAAATCCTATTTTATGAAGCTTAAAAAGTTTTTTTTCTTTTTTCTTTTTTTAATGCACATCAACAACTTATGGTTAATCCACGGACGGTCTAATGATCGTTGGTTGATCTTTTTCATAAAAAATGGGGAAGACCTCGGCAATCAAATCCTCCAACCGCATCACAAATCAAGCAAACTCTTCGTAAATGTTTCCAGTATCTAAACCCTCCAAAACACTATCCCCCAAGGACACTACTTTTTTCTTTAAAGTATTAACTGCTCGTTCTGTAATTTTCCTAACCCTTACTGTTTTTTGCGAACTTTTGCTAGTCGCATCTGTGATAAAACATGTTGGATAATGATCAGACAGACAGTGAACACAAAGATAATAATAATAATAATAATAATAATAATAATAATAATAATAATAATAATAATAATAATAATAATAATAATAATAATAATAATAATAATAATAATAATTTCAAAGTTAAAATAATTAGTGAACATGAGAAAATTTGACAAAATAATAATTAATAATAATAATTAATATAATAAGAAATAAAAAATAATAATTAATTAATTAATAAATAATTAATTACAATAAATAATAATAATAATAATAATAATAATAATTAATAATAATAATAATAATAATAGTAATAAAATAATAAATAGTAATAATAATAATAATTAGTAATAATAATTAATAATAGTAATAATAAAACAATAATAATAATAATTAAATAATAATAATAATAATAAATAATAATAATTAATAATAATAATAATAATAATAATAATAATAATATATTTCTAAAAACTCAATATCAGCATTTATTTTAACATAATGATTTTTGTTGCTTTTTTCAAGCCTGTCCTTAAATGTATTTCTGTCTAACAGTAAGAAATTTTTCTTTAGTAATTATCCTGCGAATAAATAAAACTATTGATTTAATAACAGTACCAAGCTTTCGTCACGTACACTTCGGACATTTTCAAGGAATAGTTTTATTTTTTATTATTTTAACAATTTTGATAATATAAATATTATTTTAAACTAATAACAAAAATAAATAAAACAAAAATTAAAAAAATTTTAAAAGTTAGAAAGTTAAACCTACGTTGACTTTTTGTTATTTAAATATGTTTAAAAAATTAGGGACATTCATTTATTTTATTTTATGTTTATTACTGGTTTATGCTCCTTAGAGCAATGATTTCCCCTCGAGGGTGCAATTCATAAAAAAATCTTTTCTTTCTTGCTTATGATGGAGAAGCCTCTTTTATGGCTGTTATCGGGAATTTTTTGTGCGTGTTCTTCCTTAATATGTTGAAATATTTTACTCGGCTTATACTTATGCTGCGACATTTTCATGTTGAGGGTATTCGTTGTGTATCCAATATAAGCGGCGTTACATCCACTTTCAAAGAAAAACATGAAATTGGTACACAAACGTTACTACTCTCACATCCGAAAAAAAGGCGGCTTCACGGGACTAAAGAAGAAGCACGAGGCTCAGTTCAATGGCTTATTTGTAAGATCTTTAATATAAGCTTTCTTCCCGTCTTTTGCTTTAAAATGCTCTTTTAAAATTAATTAATTTTTAATTTGTTTTTCTTCCTCTTTTTTTCTGACTAATATTATCAGTTTTTTTATTTTAATATTTAACTAAGAAAGCTTATATTAATATTATTTAGGTTTATATTTTAAAAAAAAAACTGCATTTTCGAGAATTAGGTCAGGGAAAAAAAAAAAAAAAAAATTTTCCTCCTCTTTCTT
>JABUQX010089767.1:0-5000 GCA_015478945.1 Trachelipus rathkii
ATCTGGTTTCCTTGCTATAGCCTTTCTTAAAAAAAAATAGGCACAACATATGCCATTTTCGCAGTCATGCTGGTAATCTCAACAAATATTATAGATGCTTAAAAATCAAATACAGTGTCCTTTGCCATGCTGGTACTACCCTCTTTCCGAGAATTCTACCATATATTACCATCAGGGGGCCTGCAGCTTTACTTAGGTCAATATGATCTAATAAACGTTTAATATCTTTTACATCAATTCAAATTCTGTAAGTCTTTTGTTATGCATACAAGAACTATTAGTCTCCAAAGTTTTTCTAATCTTTCCTCAGTAAAAACTGATGGAAAATTAAGCATTGAAAATGTTGACGGCATGTTCCCTTTATCTGAACTCATACTAAAAATTCATAAATTTTGATTGGACTATTTGTCCTATTCTTACTTTTTAAATTTTATAAAAGCTAAAAAACTTGCTGGTCTTTATTGATATTTCTGATTCTTGCTATAAATTAATTTCTGCTCTCTCTTTTTTTCCTTTCTTATTGATTGGTTAAGTTTATCTGTTCTATTCTTCCTATCATTTTCTAATATTCATCTTTTCTATTACTCATTGCTTTGAATTTTTAAAAACCACTGACGTTTTTCATTATTTTCTCTCTTATCTCTTTTCCACCAAACAGGTTTTCTCTTTGCACCCTAATGGGTTTATCTTTTAAAGATATTTCTGACTGATATTTTCATTTAAAATTTCCTCAAAATGTTATTATAAATAAAACAGTTTTTGGTCCTTTTAAACTCTTTATCCGGCAGTTAGTTGTAGCTAAGCATGTCTGCGAAATCTTGGTAAAATGCCATTTCCGGAAATGCTAAGATCCTTTAACTTGGGCAATTTTGGGGCGCCAGGATTTTACAATTCATATTAAATCTAATTTATATTATGGTCGCTAAGTCCTAAATTCTCCTCAACTCTAACTTCCTCCACCATACTTTCATCGTTAGTATAATATTAAGTCTAGTAAGTGTATCGTATCTTGTGGGTTCTTGGAACTGCATCTGGGTCAAAAAGTTATCATGTATACAATTTATGAATGCAGAACTACTATGGTCGGCATATTCCGACAGGATATCCAATGAATGCCCGGAAAATTAAAATCACCCATTATGACTATAAACCTTTTTCTTTACTGTGGCATGCTTTCTCTATTCTTTACCAATTTCGCGTCTAATTCTTGACTCTGAGCCAGGAGTCTATAAAATGCCCTATTCTATATGATTTATTGTATATAAGAAAATCCCAATCCGATTCAATATCATGATTACTATTTTTAAAGTCAGTCATTAATACAGGATTGAATATTGCTTTTAACATAGTGCCACGCCACCACTTTTCTTTCCTTTAGTATAAATAGAAGTGAATATCGCGTCTATTTTCCATATTCCTGAAAGGAGTTTCCATATAATTCCTTCATTAACCCATGCCTCAGTTATGCAAATTAATGTCTTAGAATTCTTGTTTATGGTATAACTAATCAGCTCATCTTTTTTATTTCTAAGGCTATGAGCCTTTGTGTAAAAACATTTGATACTCGAAATGCTGTTGTTTTTATTAGTATCATCATTATTTTGAACCTGTACACATAGTTTTATTTAATTCTCCCGACTATTATAGTTACCGATTGCGCCTATTATTTTGTATCTAGATTTAGCCCACCACCCGCAACTTTACCTAGTTTTTTGCTAAAAACAAGTCTGCAACTGGTACTGAAAAGCAAACACTTTAGCGACTCTAAGTGAACTCCATGCTTCTGCAAGAAGATCTTTATCCAGAAATTCTCTTCTCAAACAAATCCAAAAACCTATATTTTCTGAAAAACATCAATTTTCCTAACCCTTTCATTTTACACGCTTAAGCCCTACTGCCCCATTCTGACTGCCGCTAACCTAGGTAAATCCACCAGAATCATGCACCTCTCTTCCACTATCTTTCACCTCTCTGAATCAATCTCCCTATAATCTGCTATTAATTCTTATGACCTCTTTGTCCTATATCATTTTGTACCCACATGCACAATCACATCTGATCAACATTTGTAGAATCAATCTCTCTATCTATCGCTATCCACGATATCAATCTCATCTCACATCTGGCACTGATTAACATACTCTCAATGCGTTTTCTTTATTCTTTTGAAAAGTCTATCTAGGTATCGTGTAATAGAGTCTCCATTAAGCAATGCTTCAGTAGCAATATCTTTTCCCTTTAGAAAACTCCAACATTACCATTGGCAGCTCTCTGATCCCTCCCCATCTGGAAGGCAGTCGAACCTGTTACTGCAGGTCCACTAGGTTGACTGACTTTCGAGATCCTGCATCTTTAAATTTATTATTTCTAATTCCTACCACACTCTCATATTCATTCATCTGCAGACCTATTATCAAGTACTTTATCCTTTTCCCTCTCATCTTCCTGCTAGGTGAATCACTATTCCTGTCTATCCCCGTAGGGTTTTTTTTTCCCCCCACTCCCTCTCCGCCTCGACATCCCTACTACCTTTTTCCTTGACACTTCCCTCCTTTTTCATACTCAAAAATACTTCTTCTTTCAATCCATGCATATCTTCACTCAGTCTTGCAATCTCCTTCCTTAAAAACACATTCTCTGCATTCAAAACACAAACAGGGCAGCTATCCACATATTCACCTCTCACAGTCCCACAGTTATCACACAGAGCATACATACTTTAAATTATTATTAGCTTACTAACCTGTACCTATTATTTTACCAACTACAGTTTAAATATCACTAAAGCCTGAAAAGAAATAAACAAATCTCTTTAAAATAGGTTAAATATATTGCTTTCATCTTCTTCACTGCTTTTTTTCTTTTGTTTGAAAGCAGGGATGGCAATTTTGGTGATTTTTTTGATTTTTTTAAAAAAAATCTGATTTTTTTGATTTTTTTGATATTTTTGATTTTTGATTCTGTATTTCACTTTAATTTGTAGCTTTGCAAGTTACAGAAATTATATAACTGTAACGTAACGATCTAAAAAATAAAAAAAAAAATAAAAAAAATCAAAATTCACATTGATTTTTTTTAAAAAAATCAAAAAAATCACCAAAATTGCCATCCCTGTTTGAAAGCATCTGCAAAAGAAAATGAGTGCTTTAGTTTAGTATGTTAAATATATATAATATATATAAATATATATAATATATATATATATATTATATATATATATTATATATATATATATATATATCATATATATATTATATATATATATATATATATATATACCGTAATATATTATATATATATATAGTATAAATATATATAAAAATAAAATATATATATATATATATTATAATATATATATATACGGTATATATATATATATATAGGGTTGTGAAAAAACGGTTTTTTTTAATTTGTTTTTTTTTTGAAAAAAAAACACGTTTTTTTTTTAAAACAAAATGTTTTTTTTTGTTTTTTTTTTAAAATTACCTCTTTTTATGTATATTAACGATGTTTTAAATTACCAATACCCTTCTAGGCCTAAATATTTTCTATTTATATATTTTTTATATATATATATATTATATATATATATATATATATATATATATATATATATATATATATATATATAATATATATATATATATATATTATATATATATATTTATATATTGATCACAAAAAGGATGGTATACAGGTGGTTTTGGGGTGTCGAGAGAAAGTGAGAATGGTAGGAAAGTGAATTGATTTCTGTGAGGAGAGAGGTGTGGGTGAAAGTAATACTTTCTTTACACACAAGAGGTTCCATAAGTATACTAGAGTTGGGTTGTAGGTAGAGATGGTAATCGAAGTGTGAAAGTAATGATTGATTTTGTGTTAGGCTCAAGTGAAATTGTTGAAGCAACTGTGTAATGTCATCCTCATCCAGTGTGGTTTGAGATTACTTCAATATTGTATCCAATGATATCGCAAAGTCTTTACTTTGCAATCCTAATTATTTTCTGAAAGGGAGTGCGGCATCTGTGTTAAGAAATCATCTAGCAGAAGACTACGAGCAAGGAAAACGTAGAAAAGAAAACGGAGGAAGAGGTCTCTAATACCAGCTTTAAGAATGAACTAGATTAAATCTGGAAACTTTAATACAAAATACAAAGATATGAGTTCTAGTAGGAAAGTAGAATGCTAACCTGAGTGGTTGGATGAAAAGTTGATGCCAGCGTTAAAAGTTAAAAAAAAAAAACGCGTGGTTGAATGTACTAAAAGCAATAGATGAAGACTCAAAAGAAAAAAGATGTTTGGATTTAAATAAGGAGGAAAAAAAAGGAATGCTAAAAGATGCATACGTAATGAGAAAAGAAGAGGTAAATTGAACAGTTTGTGTAAGGAGGATGAATGGGGACATATCAAGGTAGTAGGAAGCTCGTTCTGGCAGCGATAAGCGGCGAAATGTTAAATTAGATATAAGGGAAACTGCTCAGAATAATGAATAGGGATTGGTGTTTTTTGTAACTGATTGAATGGTAATGTGGAGGGGAGTGGTGCGAAAGAAACACTTGTCCGAATCTGTAATAATATTGGCAGTAATAAAGGGGTAGTGACTGTGTGTGGGTTTGATGGTGGCGCAAGAAAGGAATAGGTAAATTTTGGGGATGAGGTTATTAGCAAGAAGAGGAAACTGGGTAGATTTGAGCATAGTTGAAGAATGGTAAAATCTGCAGTATAGATGAAATTAACTGGTGAAATGATCAATGAATGGAGGAGATGGTATTTGATTGGATCTTGAAGTTGGTGTATAAGGCGTTTTTATGGAGGGTAATAGTTTCGAGGTGATTGAAGGAGAGTAAGTAATAGTACCCTTATATAAGGGTAAGGGAGATAAAGGGAACTGTAGAAATTAATGGGGGATTGTTTATTGAGTGTTATAAGAAGATATATGTTGGTTATTTTGGTTGAAGAGTGCGTGGAGTGACTGAAGGCTGATTGGTGAAGAACAAGGTGCG
>JABUQX010089767.1:10000-25675 GCA_015478945.1 Trachelipus rathkii
TTGAAACACTTTGTGTTCCTTAATTTATTTACATTTTTCTCGAAATATTTTATCATTTTCTAATATTTACAGTTTTCCAATATATACACTTATTGCCCGTCTTTATATCTTTTTCTTTCCAGAATGCGTGGCTGTATCCAGGGCACATCAACAGACCCGCCAGGGTTTCTTAATCTGGTTCGGAAGGCGATACCTTCTCTTTGTTCTTCGTCTGGAGGTATCTGGATGCTTGAACAAGGAATTTTGTTTTCAGTCTTCACCTGTTGTGCCCACAGCACACCACTTTTTACAGGATTGTCATTCTTGGTGGTCAATCTTCCCAGCACTCACTCAGCTCTCCCAAACAACCTTCTGCATATCATCAATTGTTCTATTATTGTTTGTTTTTTCTCCACTCGGAGACAGGCGAAAGAGTACTCTTCTCTGGGGTCTTCACAGTGACAACCGTCGTTGCAACTTCTATAGCATCATCTTGGGTTCCTTTTGGTCCAGTTATATAGAGAGCGAGTATAGGACAAGTACTAAGAAGGTGAGATTGAGAGTAGGAAAATAAATGGAGAAGTTTCAAGAAGATTATAAGGAGGAATTTGAAAAGTTAGGTGATGGAAAAGATTTGATGAGAAGTTAGGATAAGGAAAAATTAGGTGACATTAAAAAGTTAGCCAAAATTATACAAAGAAAGTTCACTAGGAATATATTAGGAGAATAGGTGGAAATCGTAGAAATGGGAAGAGCAGAAGATAGAGGAAGAGTAGGTAAGAGAACAGAAGAAAAATCACTCACCTTTATTAAGTTGTTTCTTACCTGTTGATGTAAAAGAAGACTCTTCTCAATGCTGCACAACACCACCCTAGACAGTTCTTCCACCTCTTTGGAGTCGGGGAATCCCAAGAAGTTATCCTCTTCATCATCCGAATCATCCTCGAAATCCAAATCTGTTACATTAGATGTTGTTGGTGATGCTGCTGGTGAAGAATCCTCCGGGATGTCCTCTGGAAGTTCCTCTTCTGGAATTTCTTCGTTCGTCGATTGATTAGTTAATAATTTATTAAATAAAGGATTTTCTCTTACATATTTGGGGGGAATAAACCACTTTTTCAATTGTCTGTGATGGACTTTATATACTCAGTCAGATTCTAACGACTTGATTAAATAAGTGACCTCATTTGGATTAACTTTTACTATTTGTAAGGGTCCCTGATATTGATCTTTAAACTTATTTATAGTTAAGTCACCTGGAAGTTGTATCTTAAGTGCCACTAGCTGATTCAAATTGAAAGGAGAAAAATTTTCATGCCCCTCCTTCCATTGGGTATTAAACCTCGTCCAGGGAAGTCAAGGTTGGTTGTTATGGGCTTCTTGATACAATATCTCAGAGGGAGTTTTTGACGTAGCGGCATGTGCCAGATGATTATAGGTGAATACAACTTGTGGCAATTGTACATCCCAAAGACTAGGATTTTTCAAGGACAACTGTAAATATTGTAACAAGGTACGGTTTACCCTCTCAGTAACCCCATTAGAAGAGGGATTATATGGAGTTGTATAAATATGTCTAATATTATTCAGTTGCAATAACGCTTCAAATTCAGGGCCCTTAAACTCTCGCATTGTCCGATAGCAGTCACGAAGGGATTATCGGTAAATAAGGCAAAATACTTTGTAGGGCCCCCGTTACCAAGGTGGTATGTTTTGATCGAATTGGAACAGCCGCTATCCATTTACTGTAATGATCAATAAAAACCAAGGCATAAGTATTTCCCTTAGCCGATTTCGGTAGTTGCAATAAATCTACGGCGACTAATTCAAATGGATATCTAGTATGTATCTTGAGAGTTGGGGAGCATGATACACATTGGAAACCTTGGCTAGTTGACATTTATAACAGTACATGGATATGTCGCGACAGATATCCCTTAATTTCGGATGCCAAATAATTTTTTCTAACAATGCATAGAGCTTACCCTGTCCAACATGGACAAATTCATAATGATTTATAATGGCGACTTGTACGGCAAACGAAAAAGATACTACATAATGGTATTGATCTTTTCTATTTCGATGGAGAATATAATTATCGACTACTGATAAAAAGTTTTTAGCAAATTTGAATAGTTTTAATGAACCCTCAAATGCTTGGCGTCTTAGTAAAGCACCTTTTAATCTTTTTAATAAAGGGTCTTGTGCCTGACATTGGGCTATATGGTCCATTAATATTTCCACTGAATCTTGAGATGTTCCTATCAGGGAAATATTTCTAATAAATAGTAATTTAGTTGGAGGTTTCTTTTTCATTTCTTCCTCCCCACCAGATTCCAACCAATTTTCAAGTGGCTGATCATTCTGGTCTGTAATTTGGTCTTCGTCAGTTTTTTTGTATTCTATTTGATAAAGGGTTTTAGACGAAGGTAATTTATTTTCGCAATTATTCACTGGTATTGATTCATTTTCTGAACCAGGGACTCTAGTTCTTCCAGGGACTAGTAAATTATAATGAATGCCACTTACACAAAATAAGTGACACACTTCCTTATGAAGCGGATCTCCAAAGCTTAAAGGATGTGTTTTACTGCCAAAACTCGGAACTTATAGAGGTGTGTAAAAGCGTCTATGCTATGGACAAAGGGCAATTGTCCAGTATACCTAGTCAGTTGTAATTGTTTCAGCACTTGATTTGCTTCCTTAGTCTTACCAGTTGGTAGGTTATATTTACTTCTGTTGTTTAACAATTCATCAACAATCGCCGTTCTTATTTGAGGATGAGACGTCTGTTTATCATATAAAAACTGAAAGAAACACATAAACAATGAATCTCCACCACCCAACATTTTGACCACAGTAAATCCTTCAGGTGGTTCTGTAGAAGTAATTTCGTTTTCCGGTTCTGTTGGAAATTGGAACGGAGTTCTAGACAGGACATCCTCGACAATGTTTTCTTTACCAGGCACATAACACAGTTAATAATCAATGTCATTATGTCATTAAGTTCGTCCAAAGTTCTGGCTACCCTTTGATTCACCAAAGGCATGTTATGCAAAAAGAGCAATGGCTTGTGATCCGTATACACATATACTTTGATACCATACAAAAAAAGGTTTTAACGATCGTACAGCCCATCGAATGGCTGCGAGTTCTCTTTCAGTGGCGCTATAACCACGTTGTGCTTTGGAAAACACTGTAGAAATGTAGGCTATGGGCTTATGCTCGCCATTTTGAACTTGGCTAAGACATGCACCCGCACCAATCCCTGAAGCGTCAGTATGAAGTAACAATGGAGTAGCCTGCTCGGATCTATCAGGATACGATAAGAGAGGAGGAGATGTTAAAAGTTGTTTAAGTTTTTCAAAGGCCTGTTGGCACTGTTCTGTCCAAGGAACACTTCTCGGGAACTTAAGTAGATCAAACAAAGGTTTTGCAATTACCGAACAGTGTGGAATATGCCGTCGATAGAAATTGATGAGGCCCATAAACTGTCTAACTTGTCGTGCCGTTTTTGGTGGAGGATAATTCATAATACCTTCAATATTCTTTTGTAGTGGTTTTAGCCCCTTATCTGAAATTATGTGGCCTAGAAATTTTACTTCTGTTCTTAATAAATAACTTTTCGATGGTTTCAGTTTGAGCTCGGCCACTCTGAACGCCTTAAGGACTTCTTTTAAGATAGCAGGTGTTTCTCAAAACTGTCGCTAATTATTAGGACATCGTCCAAAAAAATCATAACTTCGCTCCATGGAATGTGACATAAAGCCAGCCTCATTGCCCGTTGAAATGTGGCAGGTCCGTTCTTGAGTCCAAAGGGCATTCGAAGGAACTCCCAATGGCCCAAAGGTGTTGAGAACGCTGTTTTTTCTATGCTATCTTTCTCCATCTCTATCTGGTAATATCCCTTAATCAGATCGATAGTGGAAAAATAATGCATACCCTGCAAACTGAACAATGTATCGATTAAATTAGGAATGGGAAATGTATCCCGTTTAGTGATAGAATTTAATTTACAATAGTCGATACAGAGTCTCATAGCACCGTCAGGTTTTCGAATTGGGACTACCAGTGCAGAGTATGGTGAGCATGATCTGATAATTCCCTCAGCTTCCAACTTACAACAAACTTCTTCCACTTCATACAAGATAGGTCCCTGTAGACGTCGAACGGGATCGTTGACTGGATCCTCAATAAAAGTGTTTATTGCATGTTTCAAAATGTGTGTACATCCAACATCCGCATCTCCCAAACTAAGGGCCTGAGGATATTGGATTAAAAGTTGTACAACTTGGTCTTTTTGGTCTTCTGACAAGTCAGTTTTATCCAACTCAAAAGCTGTTCTCAAATTATCGAGCATCCACTCGTCATAAGTATCTTGGGGTTTTTGAGTTATTTCCACTGCATTTACGGTACCATAATTAGAATCTTTCGGATGTACTTGATGTAAGAGAGCATAAGTACCAAGAGAGTACCCTCGTTTTAATGTGATTGCGTTTTCAAAAGGATTAAAACAATATATATGAACATTGGGATCCTTAGTATAAGGAATTACCTCTTCATCAATTATACATTGATTATTTGAGTTTGGAGTAAACAAGATTAATGAATTTGTTTCTACAATAGGACTATATGTGGTAACCACAATCGAGACACAGGTATAGGGAAGAATTACCACTTCCTTATTTACCAAAGCCACTTCCTCTACATTACCTTCTTTACACAATCGAATATCTTTAGTGTTTACTGGTATAAACAGTGTTTATATGAGTAACATTCCTGGTTTGATTAATCAGATGTTGACAAATCTGGCAATAAATTGTCTTTTCTAAGCAAATTGTATCCAACGATAACGTCTTAACCTGTCACTTGCTCATCCACTACCACAAAAGTATTAGGAGAGGTGAAAAATTCATTAGAAAGTTTTAATTGGAGAGTTATTTCACCTAAAGCAGGAAAAATTACCTTACCTGAAGATAATCGCTAACGACTGTGTAATTGATGGAACTAAAAGAAAGTCTTCAAAATTGATTATATTCAATATGTTGTAGGGTGATTTAATCTAAGAGAGGCAACCAAGTGTCTCCAGTGCCTTGTAATTGGTGCAGTTCAATTTCACACCCCTCAATTCCTACACCTATCACTAATAATATTGAGATTCTATATATTTTTTATTTGATTTTATAGAATCTGAAAAAGAAAGATAAATATGGGATTTCAAGACAAAGCTTTGGCAACTTTCAACTTTAGCATTGATGAGTCAAGTAAGGGAAAAATATCGGAAGTGAGTTTCGAAAGAAATCTTAGGATGATTCTCCATAGTTTGAACAGATCGATGAAAGTAATTTACTCTAATACAACTTTTACCAGCAAATTTCTAAAATCCAATCTATAATTATATACCGGAACAAATTTAATATGAGGCAAATTTACCACACTCACTCTAAATATAGTCATTGGTTCGGTTATATTTACATTGTCTTTTTCACCCGGCAATTGTGACCCTTCAATTACCATGGTCGTCCTTTGCTTTATGTCTCCTTGCTTTTGGCGCTGAGGTTTAGGACTCATAGATACTATAGTTTTAGGTTCACATGGACGATCCAAAGGCAAAGATACAGTCTGATGTTCTTCTAATTTTTTGGCTCTGTGGGTGGGCCACTGACCACAGAGCACTCTCGTTTCCCCTTCGTTGGGGTATATTTTCTGAAGATGGCTGTGGACAGTCAATTCCCAAATGGCCATCCTGATGACAGACAGGACATTCTTGGTTTTCTGAACCTGGTTGTGTTCTCTGACTTTGTTGTGGGCAGTCCTGCACGACATGTCCCTTCGTCTCACAACAGAGACATTTGTTTTTTGACACGTAACAGTCGTCCACCTTATGTCCGCGTTTTCCGCAAAACCGACACTGTGGTCTTAATCGACAATCTCGCACACCATGGCCCGGTTTCTTACAATAGTTACATCTCTGTGGTGAACCTGGTGATTGAGGATTATTTTGAGACTTTCTACCTTTTTCTTGTGCATTTACATTTTGTTGTTTTCCCCCAGGAGGACAATTAGAATGAACTCCAGGAGGCTGGGCAAATTGTGACAGATTTTGTACATAGGTTGGGTTACTCGGACCGGAATATCTTGAAAAACTCTCAGGAGATTGGGGAAACTGTGAACCACCGCTGGGTACAGTATATCCTGGGTAAGTCAATGCAGGAAAAGGCCACACAGGCCCAACCGACGGTGGAACCGGGACAGTATATTGAGATGATTGATAAGAAGTAGAAGGGACCACCGGCGTCAAATCTATAATCTCCGGCAGATTGATCAGGGGAAGTTTATTGTTTGGTAGAGTCACTGATCCATTGCTTGTTTTATCTGCTACTTGTTTACGAGTGTAATTGTCGTCTATTAGCTTGACTAACCCTTCCCAAGAAAGGCTAATGCCTTTTACTTGATCTTGTACAGATTGAGGTAGACTTTTTATTAGTTTTTCTCTGACAACCTTCATGGAACTCCCATCTGATCCTGGAAAGGCTTTTTCGGCCAATCCCAGCAACCACAATGCATAAAGTGGTATGGTTTCAGTTGATAATATTTGAGCATCAGTAAAAGAGCTTAAATCACATTTTGTTTGTTTCTTCAAATGTTCCCCAAACCAATCCATTAATTCCTTCTTTATAATTGCATAGCTTGCATTTGATTTCATCAGGACGTTGTAAACTTGTTTGATAGCTCCCTCCAAATGTGATCCCAAATATGTACGCCAACCGTCAATAGGGGAACTAGGATAGGTCGCCAGGGCATATTCCTCAAATCTAATCAAATTGTGGGAGAGGTTCTCCATTCTCCAGACAATACTTACCAACAGGGATCATTTTCTTGGATTTTATTTGCTGTTGATCCCTCATCATTTGCATCATCTGAATATAATAGTATCTAATGTTCTTATTGCGTCCGCCCCATTGCGCCTTATCAATCAGTTCCATCATTACCGGGGCAAATCTCGCCTTCTCAGGAACCCGAAAATAATGTGCTATTGTTAAAAATCTTGGAACAAAATCAAAGAACATTAGATACTATTATATTCAGATGATGCAAATGATGAGGGATCAACAGCAAATAAAATCCAAGAAAATGATCCCTGTTGGTAGTATTGTCTGGCGAATTCGGAGAACTTCTTCCCACAATTTTGATTAGATTGAGAATATTGCCCTGGACCCTATCTAAGTTCCCCTATTGACGGTGTGGCGTACTAGTATTGTGGATAACATTTGAGGGAGCTATCAAAACAAGTTTATCACTGCGTCCTGATGAGAATCAAATGCAAGCTGATGCAATTATAGAAGAAGGTAATAATGGATTTGGTTTGGGGGAAACATTTAAAGATCTCTAAGCTGATTATGGTGATTTAAGCTCTTTTACTGTGCTCAAATATTATCAACCTCGTAGAACCATGACCACTTTTAATGCCATTGTGGTTGCCTGCGGATTGGCCGAAAACCTTTCCAAGGTATCAGATGGGCGTTCCTGACAGGTTGTGCAGAGAAAAAACTAAAATAAAAATCTGCCTCAATCTGTACAAGATCAAGTAAAAGGCATTAGCCTTTCTTGGGAAGGTTAGTCAAGCTACTAGACGACATTACACTCGTAACAAGTAGCAAGATAAACAAGCAATGGATTCAGTGTATTTCTATCCATAACAATAACTCTCCCCCTGAATCAATCTGCCGGAGATTATAGATTTGACGCCGGTGGTCCCTTCTACTTCTTATCAATCATCTCAATATACTGTCCCGGTTCCACCGTCGGTTGGGCCTGTGTGGCCTTTTCCTGCATTGACTTACCCAGGATATACTGTACCCAGCGGTGGTTCACAGTTTCCCCAATCTCCTGAGAGTTTTTCAAGATATTCCGGTCCGAGTAACCCAACCTATGTACAAAATCTGTCACAATTTGCCCAGCCTCCTGGAGTTCATTCTAATTGTCCTCCTGGGGGAAAACAACAAAATGTAAATGCACAAGAAAAAGGTAGAAAGTCTCAAAATAATCCTCAATCACCAGGTTCACCACAGAGATGTAACTATTGTAAGAAACCGGGCCATGGTGTGCGAGATTGTCGATTAAGACCACAGTGTCGGTTTTGCGGAAAACGCGGACATAAGGTGGACGACTGTTACGTGTCAAAAAACAAATGTCTCTGTTGTGAGACGAAGGGACATGTCGTGCAGGACTGCCCACAACAAAGTCAGAGAACACAACCAGGTTCAGAAAACCAAGAATGTCCTGTCTGTCATCAGGATGGCCATTTGGGAATTGACTGTCCACAGCCATCTTCAGAAAATATACCCCAACGAAGGGGAAACGAGAGTGCTCTGTGGTCAGTGGCCCACCCACAGAGCCAAAAAATTAGAAGAACATCAGACTGTATCTTTGCCTTTGGATCGTCCATGTGAACCTAAAACTATAGTATCTATGAGTCCTAAACCTCAGCGCCAAAAGCAAGGAGACATAAAGCAAAGGACGACCATGGTAATTGAAGGGTCACAATTGCCGGGTGAAAAAGACAATGTAAATATAACCGAACCAATGACTAAATTGAAATTGAGTGTGGTACCTTCCGCACCACCTTTTAATGAATTAATAAATACTTTTAGTGAAAATGTAGGATCACAAACTGAGATAGAAAATTCTCACTATCTCCCTATGGTTATAAATTTTTCAAATATGACATCTCCAATAGAAAATGAGGTACAAACCTCAACCCATGAAAATGAGGTACAAACCTCACTCCATGAAAATGAGGAACAAACCTTATCTCTAAATCCCTATTTATCTTCTTTTTCAGATTCTATAATTCAAATAAAATATATATAGAATCCTCCAGAGGATTCTTTAGTGATAGGTGTAGGAATTGAGGGGTGTGACATTGATGCACCATTACAAGCACTGGTAGACACTGGTGCCTCTCTTAGTTTAATCACCAATACAACATATAAATTATTGGATGAAGACAAGTTCCCTTTGAGAGCCACTCAATACACAGGTGTTAGCGGTATAGGTAAGGTAATTTTTCCTGCTTTAGGTGAAATAACTCTCCAATTAAAACTTTCTAATGAATTTTTCACCTCTCCTAATACTTTTGTGGTAGTGGATGAGCAAGTGACAGGTTAAGACGTTATCGTTGGATACAATTTGCTTAGAAAAGACAATTTATTGCCAGATTTGTCCACAAAAGAGTTAATCAAAAGAAATAATGATACAGAAAATATTATAACAGTAATCACTAAAGATATTCGATTGTGTAAAGAAGGTAATGTAGAGGAAGTGGCTTTGGTAAATAAGGAAGTGGTAATTCTTCCCTATACCTGTGTCTCGATTGTGGTTACCACATATAGTCCTATTGTAGAAACAAATTCATTAATCTTGTTTACTCCAAACTCAAATAATCAATGTATAATTGATGAAGAGGTAATTCCTTATACGAAGGAACCCACTGTTCATATATATTGTTTTAACCCATTTGAAAACGCAATCACATTAAAACGAGGGTATCCTCTTGGTACTTATGCTCTCTTGCAACAAGTACATCCGAAAGATTCTAATTATGGTACCGTAAATGCAGTGGAAATAACTCAAAAACCCCAAGATACTTATGACGAGTGGATGCTCGATAATTTGAGAACAGCTTTTGAGTTTGGATAAAAATGACTTGTCAGAAGACCAACACAAGATCCAGTTGTACAACTTTTAATCCAATTCCTCAGGCCTTAGTTGGGAGAGAATGCGGCTGTTGGAGTGTCATCCACATGTTTGAAACTCGTGCCATAAACCCTTTTATCTGAAGACCCAGTAAACAGATCGCGTTCAACGTTTACAGGGAACTATATTTGTATATGAATGAAGAGGTTGTCTAAGTTGGAAGCGAAGTGGGAATTATCTCCGAAGATATGCTTCACCATACGTCTGCACCAGTAGTCCCCAATTCGAAAACCTGAAGGTGCTGATGAGACTTGTATCGACTTATCGTAAATTAAATTTATTACATAACGGTGATAAATTCTCCCATTTCCTTAATTTTAATCGATACATTGGTTCATTTGCAGGGTATGCATTATGTTTCCCACTATCGATCTGATCAATAGGATATTACCAGATAGAGATGAAGAAGGATAGCATTGAGAAAACTGCGTTCTCAACTCCTTTGGGCCATTGGGAGTTCCTAAGAATGCCCTTGGGACTCAAGAACGGACCTGCCACATTTCAGCGGGTAATGAGATTGGCTTTATGTCACATTCCATGGAGTAAAGTTATGATTTATCTGGACAATGTCCTAATAATTAGTAACAGTTTTGAGAAACATATAGCTATTTTGGAAGAGGTCCTTAAAGCATTTAGAGTGGCGGGGCTCAAACTGAAACCATCGAAAAGTTATTTATTAAGAACAGAAGTAAAATTTCTAGGCCACATAATTTCAGATAAGGGGCTAAAACCACTACAAAAGAATATTGAAGGTATTATGAAATATCCTCCACCAAAAACGGCAAAACAGGTTAGACAGTTTATGGGTCTCATCAATTTCTATCGAAGGCATATCCCACATTGTTCAGTAATAGCAAAACCTCTGTTTGATCTACTTAAGTTCCCGAGAAGTGTACCTTGGACAGAACAGTGCCAACTGGCATTTGACAAACTTAAACAACTGTTAACGTCTCCACCTTTCTTATCGTATCCTGATAGATCCGAGCAGGCTACTCCGTTGTTACTTCACACTGACGCTTCAGGGATAGGTGCGGGTGCATGTCTTAGCCAAGTTCAAAATGGCGAGCATAAGCCCATAGCCTACATTTCTACAGTGTTTTCGAAAGCACGACGTGGTTATAGTGCCACTGAAAGAGAACTCGCAGCTATTCGATGGGCTGTACGATCGTTAAAACCCTTTTTGTACGGTATCAAAGTGTGTATATTTACGGATCATAAACCATTGTTTTTACAAAATATGCCTTTGGTAAACCAAAGGGTGGCCAGAACTTTGGACGAACTTAATGACATTGATTATGAACTGTTTTATGTCCCAGGTAAAGAAAACATCGTCGCGGATGTCCTGTCTAGAACTCCATTCCAATTTACGACGGAACCGGAAAACGAAATTATATCTACAGAACCACCTGAGGGATTCACCGTGATAAAAATGTTGGGTGGTGGAGATTCATTGTTTAGGTGTTTTTCTCAGTTTTTATATGATAAACAGACGTCTCATCCTCAAATAAGAACGGCGATTGTTGATGAATTGTTAAACAACAGAAGTAAATATCATCTACCAACTGGCAAGACTAAAGAAGCAAATCAAGTGCTGAAACAATTACAACTGACTAGGTATACTGGACAATTGCCCTTTGTCCATAGCATAGATGCTTTCTTCACACAACTATAAGAGCTTCGAAAACACATCATTTAAACTTTGGAGATCCGACTCATAAAGAAGTGTGTCATCTCACTTTTGCGTAAGTGGCGATTTATTACAATTTACTAGTCCGACTGGAGATAGAAATCCTGGTTCAGAGGATAAGCAATAGGTTTTTGATATTGCGAAAAGAATTACCGGATCGTCTCAAGAACTTTAATCAATAGATATGAGTACACAAAAAACCGAGTGATATGAGCTCATATTATACAAACCGGAATGTATCAGACCGCTTGAATAGTGGTTGGACTTCTGGTGGGGGAGGTAAGAAATGAAGAGACGAAACCTCCACTAAATATTATGTTTTATTAGAGAATGTTTCCTGATAAGGAACATCCTCAAGATTAGTGGAAATATAAATGGGACCATATAGCCCATTGTCAGGCACACCAGACCCTTTATTAGAAGATTAATAAAAGGTGCTTTACTAAGAACGTCCAAGCCTTTAGGGTCCATTAGAAACTATTCAATTTGCGTAATAAACTTTTATTCAGTAGGTCGATAATTATATTCTCCATCGAAATAGAAAAGATTAATACAGTTATGTATAAGTCTTTTTCGTTTGCAAGTTATCAAGTCGCATTATAATCATTATGAATTTGTGCATGTTGGACAGGGTAAGCTCTATGCGCTGTTAGAAAAAATTATTTGGCATCCGAAATTAAGGGATATCTGTCGCGACATATCCATGTACTGTTATAAATGTCAACTAGCCAAGGTTTCCAATGTGTATCATGCTCCCCAACTCTCAAGATACATACTAGATATCCATTTGAATTAGTCGCCGTAGATTTATTGCAACTACCGAAATCGGCTAAGGGAAATACTTATGCCTTGGTTTTTATTGATCATTACAGTAAATGGATAGCGGCTGTTCCAATTCGATCAAAACATACCACCTTGGTAACGGGGGCCCTACAAAGTATTTTGCCTTATTTACCGATAATCCCTTCGTGACTGCTATCGGACAATGCGAGAGTTTAAGGGCCCTGAATTTGAAGCGTTATTGCAACTGAATAATATTAGACATATTTATACAACTCCATATAATCCCTCTTCTAATGGGGTTACTGAGAGGGTAAACCGTACCTTGTTACAATATTTACAGTTGTCCTTGAAAAATCCTAGTCTTTGGGATGTACAATTGCCACAAGTTGTATTCACCTATAATCATCTGGTACATGCCGCTACGTCAAAAACTCCCTCTGAGATATTGTATCAAGAAGCCCATAACAACCAACCTCGACTTCCCTGGACCAGGTTTAATACCCATTGGAAGGAGGGGCATGAAAACTTTTCTCCTTTTAGTTTGAATCAGCTAGTGGCCCTTAAGATACAACTGCCAGGTGATTTAACTATAAATAAATTCAGAGATAGATATCAGGGACCCTTACAAATTGTAAAAGTCAATCCAAATGAAGTCACTTATATAATCAAGTCGTTGGAATCTGAAATAGTCTATAAGGTACATCATAGACAATTGAAAAAGTGGTTTATTCCCCCTAAATATGTAAGAGAAAATCCTTTATTTAATAAATTGTTAACTAATCAAGCGACGCAAGAAGAAATTCCGGAAGCGGAACTTCCAGAGGACATCCCGGAGGATTCTTCTCCAACAGCACCACCAACAACATCTAATGTAACGGATATGGATTTCGAGGATGATTCGGATGATGAAGAGGATGACTTCTTGGGATTCCCCGACTCCGAAGAAGTGGAAGAACTTTCTAGGGTGGTGTTGTGCAGCATTGAGAAGAGTCTTCTTTTACATCAACAGGTGAGAAACAACTTAATAAAGGTGAGTGATTTTTCTTCTGTTCTCTTACCTACTCTTCCTCTATCTTCTGCTCTTCCTGTTTCTACGGTTTCCACCTACTCTCCCAATATTCCTAGTGAACTTTCTTCTTATCCTTTTATCATCTTGCTAATTTATTTACTTCACCTATCTCTCCTTATCCTACTTCTCATCAAACTTTCCATTCACCTAACTTTTCAAATTCACCTTATACTCTTTCTGAAACTTCTCCATTTATTTCTCCCACTCTCAATTCACCTTCTTTACTGTCCTATACTCCTCTCTATATAACTGACCAAAGGAACCAGATGATTCCCTATAGAAGTGCACGACGGTTGTCATGTGAAGACCTCCAGAGAAGAGTACTCTTCGCCAATTCTCCGGTGGGAGAAAACAAACAATAAGAACAATTGGATGACTATGCAGAAGTTGTTGGAGAGCTGAGTGAGGCTGGAAGATTGACCACAAGAATGACAATCCCTGTAAAAAGTGGTGTGTTGTGGGCATCTCAAGTGAAGACTGAAAACAAAATTCCTTGTTCAAGCATCCAGATACCTCCAGACGAAGAACAAAGAGAAGGTATCGCCTTCCGAACCAGATTAAGAAACCCTGGCGGGTCTGTTGATGTGCCCTGGATACAGCCACGCATTCTGGAAAGAAAAAGATATAAAGACGGGCAATAAGTGTATATATTGGAAAACTGTAAATATTAGAAAATGATAAAATATTTCGAGAAAAATGTAAATAAATTAAGGAACACAAAGTGTTTCAAGAAAAATGTAAATAAATTAGGGAAATATGTAATTAAATAGAAAATATGAAAAATAAAACCTCCCGAGTATATTGTTTGATATCCTTTTTCTGTTGCGCGTACGATGACCGGCAGTGAGCCACCGCGCATTTATTCGCGTTTAAGTTTTTTTACCCGTTCTCATATACACTTTCCACTTCTTACGCACCTGCCCCAGTTGCAGTCTCTGTAACTGATTCTGAACCAATACTGGTGGCCTCCACATCTACTGCCACTGGTGTGCCGTATGTCTCCAGTCCTCCCCCTTTAAGAAGACCAATGTGTGGGAGGTGTTCTCTATTAGCTATTGCCAATGAACCATCTATTACAATAACAGAGGTTCCTACGTCCCTATCAGCTCCAATCTTCTCGATGGGAAACCCTTTAATACCGCTTCCATCTTTGCCAAAACATTCGGCAACTGCTTATCAGGTTGTGGAGAGTTAATGGATTCGCAAGAGACTGCTGGAAAGCACCACACCTGTAACTAGCAAGAGAACAATACAACCCCCCTATTCTCCTGCTTTACAACAAATGAACTTTGATTATCATGATCTCGCTCAGGGACAGTTTGATCAGTTTCGAAATCATGAACGACAGTACAGGGTTCACAATAGAGCATTAAAAGCACTTAACACATTTAAGTATTAGTTATAGTTAGTTAGCTTTCAGTTTTTCCTCTCTCTCAATTCTTTCGTTCCTACTTTTATATTATTGTGTAAATGATTATAATATATATATATTGTAATACCCCAACATTTTTCTTCTTTACAGAAACAATCTAAATAATCAAGGATAATCAAAATAAGAATTTCTCCAGTATTTTTATATACAGTTTACGACGTGGATCGCTTATTGGATTATTGAATATCATCCACTATTCATTTATTTTGCCATTTAAGATTATTTACCACATTCAAGAGGATTTTTGAGGTTCTTCTAAACGTATATATAAAGAGATGGTGGAATTGTTTTTTTAGTTTACATTTATATTTAAGGATTATAGTTTTTATTATTATTTATAGAACCTGTGAGTACATACGAATCAATATTCTCCATGGTTCCCGGCTACTTTTAAATTTCTGCTGTTCCTATATCAGTCAGTTCCATAAGCCTGGGTGTGATACCAATTATTATTCTACTCTACTTCTTCCAAACGCAACCTCTGATAGACAGAGGTAACAATTATTTTTTTATATTGTTATTATAAGATATTCTGACATATAAAGCATAGTATAATTAGTATTCTTGTTATACTCTAGGTTCCGGTTCCGGGTGGGAGAGTCAAAAGATCTCCTGAAGTTGAAGACATCATTCTCGTCTCGTCCACAGTTTGTCTTGGAGATTCTTCTAGTAAAGCCCGGAAAGCACCACTTCTCTATAACACTCAATATTTTATTTGGGGAGATATAAAAGAAAAATCCCCATAAACATTTGTCAACGTTAAAAATACAAACAGTTCTTGATAGTGTATAACGTGACAAACCCGAATGTGTATAGTTTTTTTTGTGATTCAATAACTTAATGTGAATTATCTAATAATCGTAAGGAAACATCTGCTATTCGCATTAAAATTTCTTTACTCGCATCCGAAGATAAGATAACCCATCTTATCAGCTAATATTTCGGTCTGCACGTGGCGTTACCTCA
>JABUQX010089768.1:0-2500 GCA_015478945.1 Trachelipus rathkii
TATATAGAGCAAAGATATATATATATATATATATATATATATATATATATATATATATATATATATATATATATATATATATATATATATAATTAATTTTTATATGTAACCACTTCTTGCGAAAGTCGCAGCCCCCCGAAAATCCTTGGCTACGGGCCTGGAGGGGAGAGTAGAGGGAAAACTTCGAAAATCCGCATAACATTGGCAGTAATGAAGAGGCAATAGTGAATGTGTGTGGGTTTGATAGTGCAGAAGGAATAGGTATTTTGGGGATTAGGTCGTTAGTAAAGAGGAGTTAATATGTAGAGTGAGAAAGTTGAAGAATTGTAAATCTGCATGAATAGAAAAAATTACTGGTGAAGTAGTCAAGAATGATGGCGAGATAGTGATTGAGTGGATTTGGAAGCTGTGTAACAAAACGTTTATGAAAGATATAGTTCCCCAATCGATTGGAGGAAAGCAGTAATTGTACCCTCATATAAGAGTAAGGGGAATAAGGGGAACTAGGAATTATAGGGGAATTAGTTTAGGGAAGATATATGCTGGTAATTTGGTCGAAAGAGTTCGTCGAGTGACTGAGGAATTAATTGGTGAAGAACAGGGTGCGTTTAGAAGTGGTAGGGGATTTATGGACCAAATCTTTACATTGAAACAAATGATTGAGAAAATGAGAGAGAAGAAGAGTAAATTGTATTTAGGTTTTATGGCGTATGATAGGATTAATTGGGAGGTTCTATGACATGTTAATGATATATGGTGTTGGTAGTAGGCTTCTGAATGGTATCAAAAGTTTGTATGATGATAGCGAAGTGTGTGTAGGAATAAATGGAATTGAAGGTGATTTTTTGAATATTAATAGCGGAGTGAGGCAGGGATGTGTTATGTCTTCTTGGCTATTCAATTTGTATATGGATGGGATTATGAAAGAATTAGAGGCGGGGGTAGCAGGGGTATGTGTTAAAATGATGGAGAATACTCACGACCCTCCAGAAAGTAGCGGAAATGACGGACGGCGAGATACATCGCAAGTAACTCCCTCCAGAAAGCACTGTAGCGAGTCTCAGGAGGTTGCAACTTGCGAGAGAAAAGGCGAGAGGAGACCACACTCCGTTCAGGTGCTGCTGAAGAACACCTCCGACAGCAAAATCGGAGGCATCTACCTGAACTCTGGTCGGAGCTGTGTCCTGGGGGTGGACTAAGAGTGTGGCAGAAGCGAGTGCTTCTTTTGAAGCTTCAAAAGCAGCAGATAGCTTCGTCAGACCAGTCCACTTTTGTAAAACTGCTTCGGTGCTTTTGGCGGATGAGAGCGGTGAGGGGTCGAAGAACATCAGCGCCCGATTGGAGAAAACGATGATAGAAGTTATGCAGAGGTACTGACGTGAAGCCGCGTTTCCTGAGAGACAGGCCTAGGGAAGGTGCGAATAGCCTCCAGACGCTCCGCAAGTGGACAGATACTATCAGCGGAGACAGTATGCCCTAGAAAGGTAAGAGAAGGACACCAAAAATACACTTTTGCCAGGTTGAAAGTGCATACCACATCTGTCCAACCTAGAAAAACGGCATCGTAGATGTTGCTCATGCCGGCAGGAGAAGAGAAAGCCATGAGGAGGTCGTCATCCAGATAAGCAAAAAGGCGAAGGGGAGACCTCTAAGAACGTCACCGATGAAACGTGAAAAGTCTGAGCTGCGCCCTGCAAACCAAACGGCATTCTGGTATACCCAAAGAGGCCAAAAGATGATGGCCGTCTTCGGTATATCCTCTACTGCTACTGAAATCTGGTGGTACGCCCCAATTTTGAAAAGATGGTCTTTCCGGCCAGATTTGAGGTGAAAGACTGGAAGTGCGACCGGGTAGCGGGCCTGGGTCTGTACAAGCCGTTCAGAGCCCAAAACTCCTCATACAGGCCTCCAATCAGAAGAACCTTTAGGCACCATGTGAGGGGGAGGACCATAAACTCTTTGGAAGGGCGGACGATACCAAGTTCGAGCTCGAACTCCGCCTTGGCTGCCTTGAACTTATCAGGGGCCAGGACGCCGAACATAAGCGAAGGCGTGCGTGGAGATTCCTTGCGCCCTAAGTATGGTGGCGCACAGAATGCTGAACAGAGAGAAGAAGAACAGGGGTCTTCAACAGCGCTGTACTAACAATCCTACTGTACAGCATGGAGGTGAAGAAGTGGGAGGTACCAGAAGAAGGAGCAACCGCAGAGATGCCTTTAAGAGCAGAAGAAACTACGGTACCTGCAGAATACAGAGACGTAAACTGTCAACCAATCTCATGTTTCTTAGATCGACCATAAGGTCAAAATGAGACAGGAAATCAGCCCCCAAAATGGGTTGGGTCACATCAGCAACCACGAATACCCAGGGGAATTGACGGCTGAGAGAAAGGTCTAAGGTGAACAAGCGCTCACCATAGACGGAGATGGTACTACCATTTGCAGCGTAAAGAGCCCGGTCAGGAAGAGGGACAGCGGACTTTTGTGTAGTATCTCTAGGC
>JABUQX010089768.1:5000-12417 GCA_015478945.1 Trachelipus rathkii
CTTTTATAATTAAAGTTTGCATGCATTTATATTTTTTATAAGAAGATAATTGTTTTAACAGTTTTTTTATAAAATAATAATATAATGTGAGTTAGGAATATTAGAATTTATTATTTTATAACTTACTCTGTACAATAATTAATTCGATTACACATCTTTCTTACCTCTGACTTATTTTAAGAGATTGCTTATCTCTAACTCAAAATAGAAATTCTCTCAATCTCTAATTTCTTCAAAGAATCACTTTGTCCAACATTTTAGATAAAAACGAAAAATTATAAAAGTAGTAATCTGTAATTCGGAAGATTAAAAAAATAATACATACTTTATACTAATATGATATGGCCATACACAATTTATAAAATTAAGAGTTAATGTATATATATTTAATAGGACCAATTATTATACTGATTATTTATTTAACTAATATATAATATATTATACTATATATATTTTTAAATACTATATATGATATACATCAAAGGTGGTATTCGAGGCGAGACTTACGAATCGAAATTTAAAAACTTGATAATTATGGCGAGTAGAAGAATAACTTATCATAACACACTCAGCTATCGTAAAATATAAGTAGGTTATATTTATATATAATATAATATAGCTATAGTTTATATAATTATATATATAATATATAAATAAATATAATGAAGCAATAGAAGCTTTTATATAATGATTTTACATTGTGTCACAATCAACTCACTGAGACATTCTTGATAAGTTTGATCTCGCCATCAGGAATAAATCTGATGCAGCGTACTTGTAACGAGAAGGAAACGACCAGCGTCCAACTCATTACAAGGCCATTCGTGTAAGTTGCGTTGGTTTGCAAGCAAAGGATTCTTGGATTGTGACGCATTCTGATTTTCCACCAATGCATATCTTACCAAATATGGTATGCATTCGAAGTTAAGAGTAATGGTGAAACAATTACGATAAAGACCCCCCCTTTAGAGAAAATCTTGAACGTTAAGATTGGTTTCAATTAGAATACGTCACTTGGTTTTCAGAAGAGGTAATAGCTCGAGGGTTAGGAAGAGGCATAGGAGGTCTTGGAAGTAAAGACAAGCGTTGGACAGGAGCTGGGGAGTTGGATCGAGATCTTATCTGAACCAGGTTATTTAAAGGAGCATCTTCAGGTGCTAGTTGGATTCGTACATTAGACGTTGGAATGGCCTGAAGTGGGATGCTTTCAGTTGGTGGGGATACCTTTGGCATGCACATATTGCAAAGGAATACTCTTTTAGTCCAAACGAAATATGCTATGACAAGAACGATGAGGAAAAAGATCGTTCCAGAAGTTCCTCCTCCAATATATGGAATGAATTTGATTTGAGGGAAATACGGTGTAAAAGGGTGCATTGATTGATTCAATTGATCTAATCTTTGATTCCAATGAATTTCTTTTAAGGTTTGAAACTTAGGGGAACAAAAGCAGAGGAAAACTGTTAATAGGTAAAGCCACGTGAGGAGAACAGTTTGAATAAAACGTGAATCTAGAATAAGTAAATCAATATGGAAGTAAAGAGTTATGATTATCTTTTCAAGTGTGAATAGGGTGCTTAAAACTGAAACTTTAGAAGAGTAATGATAGCCGACACTCACGTGAGGAGACTAGTAAAATACATAAGCTCCATTTATAGACATGCTGGATAGAATTGGGTTTCTCACATGCGATGGAAGCAGCCCTAGTTTTTTCTGAAAAAGAAATTAGGGTGAAGTGTCCTAAAGCGACAGTATACGGTTCTATAGATTTATACTCTGCAATAGGGCAATGTGAAAATTCATTGGTAAAATTCAGGATTAAAGCTAACAAACAAGACTGATCATCAATGGAAGCAAACACTTGGGATTGGGGACAAACGGCTAATTGGCCTACATGTCGACAGAGATCGTGTGCCGATTCCTTAAGATAGGTGTATCTCCGATTTCCATAATTCACAAAGAAGTAATTATTTGGGTCGTTGTACATGACTCGAACGAACTAAAGATTGATTTAAAGGAAGATGAGTAGGAAAAGGTATAAGTTTATATGAGATGAAATTTTCTACTGAGATGAAAGGAATTAGGGTGATTAGTTCATAAGGGCTAGCTGCAGATGGATAGTCCAGGTAGGTTCACAAAAAGTTTGATAAGTTTTTGTTTCTAGAATGAACTGTGTGAAGTATTGGTTTCTTATAGTTCATTCTCTAGTGACAAAAAGGCAATAGAGAAAGATGAGAGATGAAAAAGTTTGCGCGATATGTTGGATTATTTTTGTTTATTTAGCGACGTTGGGAGTAGAAAATTTATCAATAATTAAAGGTGAATTGGTTTTGGTTGTGGACTATTGTTCTGAAACGTTTTGGTCTATTAAATTTATTAACGCACTCTGATACTTCCCAATGTGTGGTTATTAATAAGTTCGAGTCGCCGTAGTACCAACTCAGGAGATGGAACTCAAGCAATTAATTTTTTGTAAGCTATCCCTAAAGTTTATTAAAGTACGAGTATTCGCCTTCAACTGTTCCTTTAATTCAGTAAAATCAATAAATTTGAGGTAGAGGCATAATTACTCTAAGAATGGTTGATCTTCTTTCGAAAAGTAGTTTTACCTGTTTATCTGTCGCAGTAGCAAAAAGAATGTTGAGGACGTCTCGCTCCAATTCAAAAGCAGGCCTCGCTTTCACTTTTTGTATCTTGCAGTTGATCCAAAGGCAATTCTATTTTACTTCGTGATCAATCTCTCCTGGGCCTAACATCTTTTACTCGGATGGTGAGTGTGAACCTTGAAATTCCCATTGGTGAGACCCTTTGATGTGTCGAAACATTTAGAAACGTGTGGTTTCGAACGATGGTAGGAATGATTCTTTGATGTTGTTCACTAGTTTGGTTGTCTTGATGATTGTTTCTTTGATGTCTGAAGGACATTCTAAAGGAAGATAACTAGATCGAGGTGTAACCTTCTATGAGTTGACTTCTTCGAAACTGATACGAATATAAGACTAAACGCAGTGGTATATATCTTGTTCTTCTTTTTTCCCGTTTATAGATTTACTTTGGCTCCTTTTGTACGAAGGAAAGTAGGCAACAAAACTGGTATTGTGACGTCCCGGAGATTCATATCTGAATATTTATTACTCTCGTATATACTTTTCTTGTTTTTAAAATTTTTTAAATATGTTAATGTTTAATTAATATTTAAAATTAATTGGATTTAGTTAATTGCTTTCGCGTCTTATTGACTAAGAGATTTTAAACTAATTGCTTTCTTAACTAGTGAGATCGGATTAGTTGTGCTTAAATCTAGAAGGTCAGGAGTTTTAAACATACGCAACGTTGTATACTTTTAATACTCGTAATTGTATTATTTAACTAATATAGTGATATTAACTTACTACTTACTAGTTGATTTTTTTTACTTTTAGTTGCTTACTTAGCTATTACTTACTTACTTTTACTTATTTTTTTGTTTTTCTAATAGAAAAGTTTTTTGGATTTTCTATTTTGTATTTTTATTTTTTGTATTAAAAATTGCTGTCACCCCCCTTTGTTCTGAGAGTGAAACATATTTTTTAAAAGTTTCTTTATATACTAAAATATAAAATATTGGAGTAAACATAGTAATATACATAGAATTAATTATCTTAGATTTATCGAATCGTAAGCAATCACTATGTCTAAGATTAGATCTCCCTATGAATAAAGTGTTAATCGAACCCGACTAACTTAATTCTCTTAATAATTTAAGGATATGTCTTACATAATCCCCAGCTAATGTTCATATAAAATTAGGTCACGATCGTCCGTCTAGATACCAGTTCTAAGGGTTTTTTCCTAATCCACTAAGTATTTCTTAACTAAAAAAAACCCTTTTAGTACAGACGCCTAGCGAAATGTACTTTGTAATCGAGTATCTTAAATTAAATGATATTCTCTTCTTAGACACTCTATATCAGAATTAACGAAAGATCCATTCCTACAATGATACACTATCAGGAAATTTTTATTCTCTTAATTTCTAGGATATTAATTTACAGAATTATAATACATAATTGGATGAGCTAGTAACACAGTTGTTAGCAAATACATTCAAATTCAGGTTTTTCTCCCACGGAATGTGGTTTTCAATATCAAATTCGAGACGGTGGAATTATAGAGGTACAGGAGTCTATCACTGTGTGAGTAGTCTCGTGTTGTCACTTGCTCTTCAGGGCTGTGCTGTAAAGCCTGTTCCTTCATCCTTGTTTTGACTTCGGGTAACTCGGGGTGTAGAATCTCTAGGACCAGTGAACAGATTATGGGGCCTATAAGAAGGGTCCTGTTTCTAGTTAGCGTGAGATAAATACCTTGGGGGATGGTTCTACAACCGGGGGAATGGGGGAAAACGGCCATCTTTCACTGGGGAAGTTGGAGATTTCACAGGGAATTAGTTCTTGGAGGGTCTCCACCATAAGTATATACTCCATACACTCTCACTTCCGTTAGCCTCAGTATGGTGGATCTGTGAGAAAATTTCTTATGAATCAGGGTCTATAAGGGAAATCCTCTTGCTCTGAGAATATTGAGGGCAAGATGGTCTGAACTTACTTTTCTCCAGCACCGCAGGTGATTGGAGGAGTTTTAGGAAGTCAATTTTTGGATAATGGACATCTATAAATTCATTGCCTGATATTATATAATATAACGGCCCCTTATATATATAATATATATATTATATATTATATATCCAATCCAACTATATCGCTGTATCTTCTTCTTTCTACAATCTCATCTCTAAATCTTCTTCTTGCCATACATGTTTTATTTTCTCTTAGTAGGTTCCACCGGGGTCGGTATGTTGCATTACTCACTGGATGGCGGATGGCTCCAGTGGATATACGTACCACTTGGTACCAGGCTGAGGTGGGGATATAAATCGAGTATAGAGAATTGTAGTATTCTTGTGAGATAATTGTGGGGAATGGATTAATTGAAAGTGGGCTGTGAGCTCACGGACTGAATTTGTAGGCGTCATGTGGAATATTTGAGAACGAATATGGGGAAGAACATTTATGATTAGTGGGAGGAGGAAGTTTCTACTTACATCTACTTCTTCCTTTATCTTTCGTACTTTTTACCGCACCTTTCGTACATTCCTTACGCTCTTCGTCTTCTTCTTCCTACTTCTCCTCTTTCTTCTTACTCTCTGGAAAGGGACTCCTGGGTTCCACTCTTCTCTGTTGTCTTTCCTCAATTCTTTACCCCTTTTTTATTTCTTGAATTGCATAATTACTGAATTCTTCCTCGTGGGAGTTCCCAAACTTCATCCATTCTAAATAGTCAAAATGTGACTCGGTGAAATTTCGACGCTGGGACCGCACTTAACGTTGTTACATGAACAGGGAAGGTTTCGGTACCTGAACTCTAAGCAATACATCACATCAATATTGCTTAGGATCTCTCAACCATTGGACGACTATATGGCCTACGTTCAACTTGAACACATAACTTCGAACTTTGATGTGGAGCTTTTTAACTGCTTCTATAACGCAACATTAAAATTCTCCTATTTTGAACTCTCTATGTTTGGTATCACCTTTTTATTAGTTGTTAGCTATACAAAGTTATATATATATATATATATATATATATATATATATATAATATATATATATATAATATATATATATATATATATATATATATGTGGCGTTTTTGTGTTTTCGTTTCTCTTGTGTTTAGTTATTTTATTCCAATATATTTCTGCAACAATTTCCTTTGTGTTGCTTTACTCCTTATTCGCTTATTCTACTCTGTTTTGGTTCTGTATCAACTACGATGAATCTTATTATAGCGTAACCTGAAGACTCTTTCTTCTACGACTTACACCAGACAATTGTAATGAAGCTAATGGGTTCTTCACACAAGGGTTGGAATTCATCGGCAGCCTGGCCGCTTAAAGCATTTAGATACCAGATACCTATCTATAAACCAACACAAGATATAAAGGCCACTACAGGGGAGGATTCTCGCCTCCTAATATTATTATTTATATAAAAGGCTTTCACTTTTATTGCGTTAATGATTGAGGAGAGTTTCACTCCTAATTTGCAATTTGATAAACAATCTCTTTTGAAAAGCAACAGAGGATAAAGAGGGATGAATCAGAAGCATATAAAACAAACTATATTAAAAAATGTCACAGTACAAATTATGCATAGAAAAATAATGGCAATTTAAACTAAACAAAACCCCATTCACTCCTAACCCACATTCCTACCATCCATCCATATCGTAGATAAAACATGTAACACAGATTCCATAAAAATGCAACGTGAAAAGACCTCCCAAATTCTTAAAACTTCATTTTGGGAATATCGGCTGGGAATTCATCTGGTTGGAAATGATCAACGTTCACTTCACCATCCATCGGGATCGATATGCACAAAGTTTCACTCCACTAATGCTCTTCTTGAGCAAATTGTTTTAACTTACATCATATACTCTCTGCAAATATTTAAGAATGAGTATTTGGTCTAAATAATAATATGATTAGGTATTTAATTAAATATATATATATATATATATATATATATATATATATATATATATATATATATAATATATATATATATATATATATATATATATATATATATATATACACAATAGTATATATTATATATAATAAGTCCACATATACATATGTATATTATATGTATATGTTTTGGTTAGACATGTACGCTTATTGCGTTAGTGAGTATTTCCCTTTATATAGTTTAAAATAGTATATAATAATATTTAAACCCCTCTATAAATAAATTTACTTTAAATATATATAACCCTCTTTACGAAATGGTTTCACTTTAGCTATACTATTATGCACGAACTGCACCAGGCAAACTGAGAAGGTAGAATGAGGTGTGCCCAAGCTCCCTCGTATGCTCAGACCTGTGGCGTTGCATCGAAAATGCGTAATAACTACGTGGCGAGGTTTATACCATTTTAGGATTCTCGTCTCTGTGGTGTTCCTATCGAAGGGAAATGAGAAAATAAAAGGAAAAGACAGGATCAGGCCTGTATAGTTCCTATGCCAGGTAAATGTTGAAGAACCAATAGGCGAGCGTGAGAAGACGCTACTTTTGCCTAACAATTTTAGGTATGCAGCCAGAATGGCACCATACTCTAAAATTCTTTTGCAATGGTTTTTTCCATCGACTCATATTTGCGAAGCATAATATCGTTTACACGATATAATATATATATATATATTGTATATATATATTATAATTATATATATTATAATATATATATATATAGAATATTTATATATATATATGTAATATATTAATAATATATATTATATATAATTGCTATATATATATATATATATATATATATAAATATTATAATATAATATATATAAATATATATATATATT